>BMAV01010022.1:109532-130877 GCA_019973955.1 Trichonephila inaurata madagascariensis
TGAGAATAAGCCACAAATTAAACTGAATATTCAAGTCAGATCGCACAACTAGATCACTTATCTTAATTATATTTAATTATCTGCCTAATCTAACTTCCTATACAAAATATTACCTTTTATTGAATAACCTTCCTACCTTGGTTGAAGACTCTCCTATTCTGCTACTTGTAGATAAGAATACTCAGGCCCTATTAATCTTTCTTATAATTAATATTTTTAATGAAGATGAGCGTATCCTTCTTCCTTGGTTGTAGGTCGTCTAACACTTGTTCCGAACTGATCTGTACTAAGTTATCTGTAAGATTGCCGTCCAATCTCACTAAACCCTATATCCTTTTAAAGTATATCTTATTTGCATTTTCGCCCTGTTTCTCTTCTGGGTATTGGGTTGGAAAAGTTTTGCCATTAATCGTGGCCGTCAAAGAACTTAGGAGTTATGTTAGAAGAAGAACGCGAGAGACGTCACAATCTTAGTGTTCTTATCGGCTAAATAAATGTCCATAACTTCTGGAATAATATTTTTAAACCACACAGATTCTTTAGCCATATGACAAGATGTACCACTATTCAGGTATTGTCACATAGTTTTTCTTCTCGATTGGAAGCTGTAAATACATGATGGTTTCTGGACGAATAGTTTCTTTGTGTTATATTCCTTTGGCTTGTACTTGGAGAGTTCTTGTTTCCAGTAACAATCCTTTGCCTGGTGATTGGCTTTTCGACAGATGTAGCACGGTCTCGTTTGTGTTCCATTTTTTCTCCTGGAATAAAATGCTTCAGCATTAATCCCATCCATACGAGTTTTAATTGGTAAGTTGAAAGTTGTTTCTTCTTCCCTTAGAATTTGAAGAACTTCTTCCATGGATTTGTCTCTTTGAGTTTTTAAAATATTGCGCACTTTAGAGAATTTTCCATTCAATCCTCTAACAGTATGGTAGACTAATTCCCTCGGCGACACGTCCAATCCTAGGGAGTGACACTTAGTCGATATCCCCCGCGCTCTTGCAATATAATCCCCTACAGTTTCGCCGTTTTTCATGACAATGTTTTTGAGATCATTGCCCGCGTCAATTTTCTGGTCTTCGCCTCGGCCTATGAAAGTCGCTCTTATTTTCTCCCACAGCACTTTCGCGTTGTCTTCCGCCGCAAATTGCAATGCTTGTTCATCGGAGAGCGATAGTTTAATATAAGATATGGCATCTAAATTTTTTGACTGCCATTCCATGTCATTCTTACGGTTAAGGTCTTCAGGTTTTTCATTTAAGATTACAGAGTCTAATCTCTTTAGGCTAAGGGCAGCTTTCATCTTAAGCTCCCAAATAAAATAGTTTGTTCCGTTCAAATCGGGAATCGTTATTTTATCCATTGTAGGTAGAAAGCTTTAAACGTTCATAAAGTCAACTAACACGTCACACAAACTAGCCACGCTCTGCTACCACTTGTTGTTCTTTTGTGAAATTACTTCCACTCAGGTATCTCTGGACAGCACATTTATTTATATACAAATACGAAAATAACGATCACGGAAACAGCACACAGCAAGTCTGACCAAAAGCACACAGCGACCGTCAGCTAGTGAACCCCGTAGAAGGAATGCGTAGGAATGAAGCGGGAAAAACTCATATGGGCGGGTCACACAGTTATCCTTCTGCCAGAAAAAATAGTTCACTCGCTTCACCCCAACAATTACTTATATGAAAACTTTAATGCATAATCAATGTATGTAATGTATTTTTTTTGGAGATGATTAGCAAATAATATATCAGTTTTTTAGAACGTTAAGAATCATTATTCATTTTAAGATTTTGAAATCTTTTAGAGCTATGTTTATTTCTAAGCTCTTAAACTGCATGTATGAATTTTAATTCATTATGTGTCTATTTTTACTATTTTTTTTTAATAGATCATTTGTATAAGGGTATGTGAATTTTATGATGTATTGAATCATTATTGTTTTGTTACAATAAATTAGACATTTCATTATAAAATTTTGATTTAATGACAATTTGAAATAAATTTTGAAATTAATTGTAGAATGGAGATGAAAAATTAAAGATTGAAAGACCTGGTGGTATTGCTTCTCAAGTTTGGGGTGTTTGTTGGTCTCCTATGAAGTAAGTTATATAATTGCATTTTTAAATATATATTTTAGATGTATTTGAAATCTGCATTATTCAATCAATGATTTTTAGTATGATATTTTAATTCATGCAAATATCACTTTTATTCATAAAGTTGATCATTTTGATAATTAGTTTTAAACTAAAGATTACTTTTATCGTGGATATTGTTTTAATCTCTTTAAAGTTAATTATTTGTATTATTGTAATTAGAGTTAATTATTTGTTAAGTTAAATATTTCACCAAAATCTTTGTTAAAAGTAATGAATGGTCAATTCTGGAGAAAATAAAGCTATTCAAGTTTATTGTTAATCAGCATAAAGTAAATTAACTTCTGGTTCCCAAGCTTCACAGTAGACATTACTGTAAAGAACAAGAACATCTTTTGAGATTCCCAAGATATTTATTTAAACATAATTAAAACAAATCTTTTACTGCTCTTTAAGAACATTAATAGAAAATATTCCATTTATAACAGTGCTACTCACAAAAACTTTTAGGAAATAAAATAGTTTATAATTATTTGAATTTTTTGAATACTGTTATTGGAATATTGAGCTTATGTACTGTTTTCAACTTATGAGAAATGAATGAATATCTAACATTGGTTATTGTGTGTATTTAATATTTTTTCTTCTAAATTCGGATTCTTGCATCTGTAATTTGTTGTAAATTTTTAAGTGTAGTTCTGGAATCTACCTATTTAATTTCTTTGCTTAACAAAGTTAAAAAATATCTATGATTTAAAAAAAAAACCCCACCTTAAACTGTATTTATGACTATAAGCAAGTTAATTTTTTGTATTTTATTATATTGGCAGTGAACAAAACATATTTTATTAAAAAAGATTATACTTTCTCTTTTATTATAACCATGAATACCCGCAACAATTAGTCAATGTATATTCGGTATATAGAAAGAAAATAATATCTTTGTGTTTTATGTTGTAAATTATATTATCTTTCATGCATATTATCTCTTTAATAATAATAATTTATTTATTTTCTGAAAAATTATTTCATAGAGTTAAAAATAGTTTACTAAGATGTGAACATATAATTAAATGTGTAATATTTTTTGAATTGTATATTTATGTAAATGAAGTTTATACTCATAATTTTTTATAATTTATGTAATTTTCTTTATTTTGGCATTTTTATATTTATTCACACTTACATTAAATTGTGTATTATATAAGCCCATTAATTTTTTTTATGTAGAGATAACAATGGAGATCAAGTACTTGCTGTTGTTGATTGGGGTCAATCTTTATCATTTTACAATACAACTGGAAAACAAATTGGACGAGAAAGAGGATTAGGTTTTGACCCTTTGAGAGTTAGTTATTTTTCAAATGGGGAGTATATAATAATCTGTGGAACAAACAAAAAATGTTCTTTATATACAAAAGAAGGAGTGTTTGTTGGTGATATATCTGAACAAGATTCTTGGGTCTGGTGTTGTGCCACTAAAGATGATTCAACTCATGTTGTAAGTATTTTAAATTGTAAAAAATGCAACTTTCTGTTTAAATGTTTAATTATGTTTTCTTCATCACCACTTTTATTAAATAATTAAAATTTTTCTTTAAAATTTTGTTTCTTTTGAATGCATAAATCTTTTGAATAACTAATATATGCACATATTATTATATATATAGTCTCTCTCTCTCTCTATATATATATATACTAAATTGCTATAGGATTATAGTAAAGTAGTATGGATTAAAGTAGAATAAAAGAACAAAAGCAAATTCTTTGACTTTGGACTAAGATTACAGGATTAAACATAGTTTCAAGGCACACAAAATGATAATTTTTGTTGTTGGCGATATTTATTTAGTTAGAACATAGAATTTTTTTTTTTTTTAAAAAAATATGCATTGTAAACTTTGTATCTTATAAATAGTTTAATTGTATAGACAATACATTAGATAGGGTTTGCTTTTAAATCAATTTTTTTTTTTTTGCTTTGAATACTAAATTATTGGAAAATTGAATTAAGAAATTCTTCCTTATATAATAGTATATTTATTCAAATAATTGTAAATATATTTCTCACACACATTAGAATAGTAGGAGTTAATTGTATTATTATTTGCTGTTTCAATAATACTGATTATATTGGTAGAAGATTATTAATTTTCAAGAATTAAACAGCTTAGAACTTAAATTTCAAGAATTTTTTTTCCAGTTTGTCTATGTTTTAAAATTGTTTTGAAGTGAAATATATTTTTCTTGGATAAATATATGTACTTGGACTATAATATGTATCTACCAGCATTCTTAATAGAACATTTTGCCATTCTAAATGAGTAACATCACTAATTTTTTTTACAATAAATGTTAATGTTGTAAAAACAGCACTAATAGAAATTTTCAAAGTATGTAATTATGTTTGATTTAGTACTTTTAATTATTGTATTATTTTCTGGTTTTAATAATATAAGTCCATGTGTCTTTTTTTAAAAAAAATTCAAATAGATTGATACATATGATAATGAATATTGTAAATCCTAATACAAAATGTTTTCTTAAAATTACATTTTAAAGTACTGTATCAAATGTGTTTTTAAATGGATTAAAATTATTTTAATTTTAATTGATCTACAATATTCAAATCTGCATTTTGAATTGTTTTATTGAAAGTGGGAGGAAATAAAATAATTGATTCTTAATTTGATTTTTTTTAAAATTTCCTTCATTTATTAGACCTCAGAAAATAAAAATTGTATTGTTCAAAGATATTAAACTGCCGAGTAACACAACATAATAATTTAGTTCATGATATTGAAACTTTGCTATACCTTAATTTCTTTAGTTGAATATTGTGAAAAACATCAGGTAAACTTGTGTCGTAAAAAATATCATGAGGTACAAAATAAGGACTTCTATGTGTGCTCATATTTTGCTCATTTCTAAATTATATGTGTGTTGTAAACCTCATAATCATTATTTTTAACTAATTTGCCTTTCTTAATCAGAACTATTGCAAAGTTTTTCATGTATTTTCAAATGGAATTCTTTTATTGCAGCAAACTTCAAAATGTTTTATCTAATGAATAAAATTTTTAAGTTATCTTCTCTCTCTTAATGAGTAAATTCCTTAAGTTTGTAAGACCTTCTTTACTATTTTTCCTTATTATTTGAATCAATTTGATATAAATTACATACATGTATTATAAAATAACGTTGTCATCTCATCTATTTTTCTGCAGAATTTCAAATTTAATTTTGAAATATGTATTTGTAAATAGATACTATGATATTTAATCTGTTGTATAATACCAGGTGTATGTATATCAAATGACACGATTGCTAACAGATGTCGCCACGCATATATGCAAACAATACGAAACCGTGATACATGATTTTTTTATAGTTTGACCTTTGATACTCATGTTTAGTTTACATTTGGAAGAGTTTCAGCGTACATTGTATTTTTTTATTGTGTTGAACATGTCGAATTTTTTGCCTTCCGATTCCGATTTGCGGACAGCATTAAGTTTTTGTTACCATCTGAAGAAAAATGCTGCCGAATTGCATCAAATGCTTGTAGAAGCATATGGTGGCAATGCTCTGAGCCGTGTGCAGTGCTACAGGTGGTTTGAAAAGTTTCCAAATGGTGATTTCGATGTGAGAAACGAGGATCGTGGCAGACCAGCAAAAAAATTTGAAGATGCTGAATTGCAAGCATTACTTGATTAAGATGATGGCCAAACGCAAGAACATCTTGCAGACCATTTGGTGTTGACCAGAGCACTATTTCCCGTCTTCTCAAAGCAATGGGCAAGATAATAAAGGCCGGTAGATGGGTACCACACGAGCTAACGGACTGTCAACAGGAAAACCGAAAAATCGTGTGCGAAATGTTGCTTGCCTGCTACAAACGCAAGTCATATCTCCATCCTATTGTGACTGGCAATGAAAAATGGAATTATTTTGAGAATCCCAAGCGTAATCAATCATATGTTGAACCCGGACAGCCATCCAAATCGACCGCAAGGCCGAATCGCTTCGGCCGCAAGACAATGCTGTGTATTTTCTGAAATCAGGAGGGACCAATCTATTATGAGCTTCTCAAACCTGGTGAAACCATTAATACTGATTGCTACAAACAGCAATTACTTAACTTGAACTATGCTATACTTGAAAAACGCGAGCAATACAAGAAACAGCAGCACAAAGTGATTTTCCTTGATGACAACGCACCTAGCCACCATACTAAACCGACCAAGGACATCCTTAAGGCGCTCGGTTGGGAGCCCTTAGCGCATGCGGCTTATTCGCCAGACTTGGCTCCTTCTGATTACCACCTATTTGCATCATTGGGACACGCATTGGCTAACCAGCACTTCACTTCTTACGAAAACGTCAAATCTTGGTTTGATGACTGGCTGGCCTCAAAAGACCGATCATTTTTTTGACGTGGTATTCACAAATTGCCCAAAAGATGGGGAAAATGTGTAGCTAGCGATGGATATTATTTCGAATAAAGAAATATTAACAGTTTTCGCAAATTTATTGTGTTTTTTTTTAAAACAATCGCCTCATTTCATTTGCATACAACTGGTATTACAAATCTATATAAATAAAAATGTAATGTGTGTTTGTTCAAAGTCGCTAATCTCCGAAACTACTGGACCATTTCCTCTGAAATTTTGACATAACGTTGCATTTGAATCCGGACAGGTTCTTAGATACTTATTATTTCGTAATTCTTTCTAAATTTTTTAAAATTTAATTTTTAAATGATTTTCCAGTGTTATGACGTCATATGATGTCACGATTCTCTCTGAATGCGAAAATTTATACTTTACACGCATTGTTTTCGTGATTAATACATATTTTTACTATAGTTATGTCCGTTGATTGTTATATTTATACATTTTTCGTTCTTTGATACGTAATTAGGATTATTTTTCTAATAAATCAGT
Organism: Trichonephila inaurata madagascariensis; assembly: GCA_019973955.1. Classification (NCBI taxonomy): domain Eukaryota; kingdom Metazoa; phylum Arthropoda; class Arachnida; order Araneae; family Nephilidae; genus Trichonephila; species Trichonephila inaurata. Next base: position 116,590 of record BMAV01010022.1, read on the forward strand.
TTTTCTAAAATTATTCTTTTAACATTTCAAATTTCGTTTTGTTGGTTTGGCAACAATCGGATAGCATTATCGCGCGATGTTTACGATTTTGCTTATATTTTACATCGTGTTTCTTTATATAATTTTAAGCTAAATTTATTTCTCTTTATTAAGCGAAGATGAAGATTCTATTTGATCTACTTATACTATACTCTCTACTTATTTTTCTGCCAAATAGTTAGTTTTGATAACTCGAGACTGGCCGCGTGATCTCCACAAATGGGAGTAGCGTACTGATTGAAATTTTCCGCTTATTTTATCCAGAGGAAGGCCACAAAGGAATTTGGATGCAAGGCCCACTCAGAACTGTTTTGCAATTTCATATGTTTTTTTTAAAACCTTTTTAAGTGCAGTTAATCGGTTTCAGTACATAAAATTGCTTTGCAAAAAATCGAACTTAGGTCATGATATTAGCCACGCAAAAGCATTGAGAGGGATAATTCCACGTCAAATTGGAATAAACATCAACGAACAAGCAAAACAGATGGTTCAAATACGTGTTGAGGAACCAGGTGGTCGTAGGATTGTAATTATTTTTTCAAATTAGGCTTTTTGATTGATCAAGTTAGTTCAGTTCTTTTTATGTCAATTAGCTTTAGTATTGTATTTTGTTTATCAATTTATTTTTAAGCTCGGGATATTTATTTTGTGGATAAATTTTATTTTTAAAATACTAATTTTAGTTCTGTATGCTATAGATCTGTTTGGCGTGATTTCAAAATCTCTCCACAAAGGAGTACTGTACCGATTGAAATCTTCCATCTATTTTATCTTTCTTCAGTGATCCTAAACTAAATTAATATAAAATTTTTATTTTTTCGTTCTTATGTTGTTTTTAGTCGACCTTTTACCTAAAATCAAAAAGACATCACCAAAGGCTACAACATGCATTCACTAAGGGAAAAACATTCTATTTTTTTGCTCTTGGCTATGAATTTTTCCTCTGAGTAGTTGTTGAAATTTCTAAAAGTTGGAGCAATAACATTAGACTCGCAAAGAATCTATTTTGTTTGATTTCAACATTTTATTTGATATTACTCTGAAATACAAATGGGATAATTAAGATTCTTTTATGTGTATTTTGTGTTTGCTGTGATATTTATATATTATCGAAACCGTATTGGCAACATTATATAGAAAGAAGCACATGCTTGCCAATTCACCGTGTACGTCACATACAAAATCGGGGTCGACATAGTTGTAATAGTACCTTTGGAACAGTTTTGATGTTATCAAACTGTTGAACTTTAATTTTTTTATAGCTTTTTAACATTTAAGTTTGTTACTTAAGCTTTAACATTATAGCTTTTTAACATTTAAGCTGAACTCAGCCACACATTCCTGTGACTCAGTCTAATTAAAAAGAAAAAACACTCATTTATAATATAAATATATTTTGTTAACAGAATACTCCCAAGTTATTATGGTCCCACTAACATGGTGCTCATATCTGAAAAAGGGCACCCAAAGGAATTTGGATACAAGGGCCACTCTCTCTCTCTCAAAGCTGTTTTGAAATTTCATATGATTTTGTTTTAACCTTTTTAAGTGCAGTCAATTGGCTTTAGCACATAAAGTTGCTTCACAGAAAATCGAACTTAGGTCATCATACTGACCATGCAAAACCAGTGCGAGGGATAGTTCCACGTCAATTTGGAATAGGCATCAGGGAACAAGCATAACAGACAGATGGCTGAAATATGTGTCGAGGAAGCAGGTGGTCTTAAGATTGTAATCATTTTTTCAAATTATGCCTCCTCAATGATAAAGATAGTTCAGTTCTTTTTATGTCAATTAACGTTAGTATTGTATTTTGTTTTTGAATTTATTTTTAAGCTTGGGATATATTTTTTTGGACAAATTTTATATATAAAATACTAATTTAAATTTTGTATGCTACAGATCTGTTTGGTGTGATTTCAAAATCTCTCCACAAACAAGTAGCATACCGATTGAAATCCTCCACCTATTTTAACTTTCTTCAGTGATCCTAAATTAAATTAGTATATAACTTTTATTTTTTTGTACTTATGTTGTTTTTTTAGTCGACTTTTTACCTAAAATCAAATGACATCACCAAATGCTGCAATATGCATTTAATAAAGTAAAAGCATTCTATGCCTGATTATACACAATTATTTTTTTTGCTCTTGACTGTAAATTTTTCCACTAAGTAGTTGTTGAAATTTCCAAAAGTTGGGGCAATAACATTAGACTTGCAAAGGATCTATTATGTGTAATTTCAAATTATTATTTGGTGTTACTGCAAAATACAACTGGGAAAGTTAAGATTTTCTGATGTATATTTTGCGTTCGTTTTGGTATTTATGTATTATCAAAACTGCATATTGGCAGCATTATACGAAAGGAAGCACATGGTTGCCAATTCACTGTGTACGACACATACAAAATTGGGGTTGACATAGTTGTAACAGTACCTTTGTTTGAAACTGTTTTTGTTGATTTTATCAAAATGTTGAACTTAAATTTTTTTTTATAGCTTTTTAACACTTAAATTTGTTATACCTAGCTGCACTCAGCCATGCATTCCTGTGGCTCAGTTTGGTTAAAAAGAAAGAAAAGAAAAATCACATTTCTAATATCTTTACTCGCTTGCCCTTGAGGTATGATTTTTTTATATAAAAAAATATGTGTAAATATACATAAACAAAACTTTTCTAAACAGATTTCATTTGTAATTTAACAGGATACTCCAAGTTATTATGGTTTTTTTTGTCCATGTTATGAATCTAAAATTATTGACATTGTCTCCATAGGTGAGGTGCCAAGTTTAAAAATAAACTTAAAATGGCTCTTTTTGAGGTTAAAGGGTTAATTTTACAGTGTTTATATGGGTAGACATTTTGTGTTGCTTCGTTCTTTGTGCAGATACAAAATTTTCTTTTGTGCCTACTCTAGAACAGCAGTTGCCAACCTTCAGCACTTCATGAACCACCTAACGTATAACTTCATAATTTTTTGTGAACCTCTAATAGGATTGACCACTATATGGCAGATCACTACAGCTATATTTACATCTTTATTTATATTTCCATACCCTAGGAAATAAACTTCATGAAAAGCATTAACAAACCGATGATCTACAGACTGAAGTGTTTTGCCACAAATTTACTATGATTACCATAGGTGACTTTCAAATTTCGATGGTAAATCTGAAATTTGTTAAAAGTGGCAACTGAAAGTTTTTAGTAAAGTAAAATCCATGTTCCATAATATGTTGTTTTTTTTGCTCATTTTTTTAAAACTTCATTAAAGTGTCAATAATGCCACAATTTTTTATGCGGACCATCCAAAATTTCTCAAAGATCACCAATTGATGACTTCTGCTCTGAAACACGCAACAGTACTTATGTATTAGCATCACCTTAACAAAATTGGTGCCACGCGTATTGCTCCTTAATATCTAAACAAAGATTCTAGCTTTTGTTTTTATGAAAAAAAAATCACATTTGGATGGAAAATGATGGGATTCACGTGGCAGCTATTTGGCTGGGGTGATGCTGATATTTAAGTACCCAAAAAACAAATACCATAAAATCCAGCGTATAAAGTGCACTTTTAACACAAAAATAAGATTGAAATTCACGGGTGTGTGTTATACGCTGTGTATAAAGAAGCAGTTGGTGTTTAGATATAAGCCACTCTATTTTAAAGATAGGCCCTTAAAAGTGTTGATAACAATTGCTAATGCTAATTGAATTGTGAATTGAAGATATCTTCAGCCTCTCATTGCATTGGTATTGAGCTGTGTCAATTGATGTACGTTTAAAGTTAAATATTTAATTAGCATTTTTTATTTTTTCTCTTTCTTTGTGTTTCTGATTTTTCCTTTTTTTAATTTTTTGAAATTTAATATCTTTTTGTTTTAACTTTTTTTAATCGTGTACAGTCAATTGGCTTCACTACATAAAGATTATGGCTTGCAGGAAATCAAACTTAAGTCATCATACTCGCAAGGCAAAAGTAGTGCAACAAGTGTAACTGCACTTCAAACTGAGCAAGAACGGGCATCAACAAAGGAGAAAAACAGACAAAGAATGACATAAATGCATGCTGAGGGCGCAGCAGAGTAACATGCAGCCTGATTTGAGGATGCACATTTGCGAGACAAGTATTCGTGTTTTGCAACATCAGATCTGCTTTGCTCTCAGCAAAAGGAATACAGTAGGTTGCGAATGGTTGAATGATGTCTAACCAGAAACAGCACATCAGTCTCAAGCATGACTTTGTGTTGAGCATTACACAATAACAATCACCTTTCATTCCATTACAACCTAGTGGAAGATTATAGGTTGAGCCAGCATGTTCTCATCAGCACAATGAATAAAGTGTATCCTTATTGCAATGTTCTGAAATTTAAGGGAGAAACAAAAGGAATGTTTTGTACCGCTGAAAAAATTAAATTGGCTCTACTTGGAGAACCACCTGAACCATTAAAAACCTTGCCTGCCAGATATACTATGGAATCAAAACATTTCCTATATAACATCAGGAAATACAATTCATGCTTCCAAATGACAGTTTGTAAAAATGTACATTTGTGAACATACCTCTGATTTAACAGAAGTATTCATAAGCTCTGTAAAACTAACTCATTGCCCTCGAGAAATCCAGAGTGGAGCCATTTAAAATTTATCTTCAAACTTGAAGTCTCCACTATGAAGACAATGTAAATAAATTTAGGTTCATAGCATAAGAACAAAAATAAACTGTAATAACTACAAATATTTGGTTTAAAAATTACAAATGATATCAGCTAAGGAAAGTTTTGTGTAAATATATTTATTCATTTTTTTTATAAAAAAAATCATACTTCCAATACAAATGTTTAAATATACCGAAAACATGTGTTTTCTCTTTAACCAGACTGAGCCACAGCAAAGCGTGGCAGGGTACAGCTAGTATTTAAATAAAAGCATCAATAAGGAAGATAAATCTTTTTTTTTGTTGAGAAATCTGTACTTTTTTTTAGCAAACTATGTATTTTTATAGGCTATAGGAACTCAAGATGGTATTGCAAGTTATTATGAAGTTGGATTTTCAACTGTTCATAGCTTGTATCGAGAAAGATATGCATATCGAGAGAATATGACTGATGTTGTAGTTCAACATTTGATCACTGATGATAAAGGTAATTAATAATTTTATTTTTATTACATTAATCAATGAAAAATTTTATAATAATGAAAAGTTATGTAAATTTAATAATTGTCTTAATTTAATTTTTCCACATAGTTGTTGTGAAGTGTAGAGAGTTAGTGAAAAAATTAGCCATTTACAAAAAGCGCCTAGCTGTAAGTTGAATATTTATGTAATTTTAACAAATATTTTTAATACATTTTGTTTTGAAATTGCACTCATGTATTTCTTTTGCATCACAGTTTGATATTGAAATTTCATTTTTTTTAAAACTAGATACAAATGCCTGAAAGAATCAATATCTATGAAGTATCCGATGATTCTTCTGATATGCATTATAAAATAATGCAGAAAATAAACTTAAAATTTGACTGCACATTATTGGTAGTTTGTGCAAAGCACATTGTATTATGTCAAGTGAGTTCTTCCTAAATTTCGTTTCCTTTTTTAATTGATTAGTAGGGTATTCATAAAAATTTTGTGCATGGTAGTTTTTGCATAGCTTTTTAATTTTTAACTATGGTTTTTTTCTTCTAATGAATTCATTCTGCTAATTCATTAATTTAATTTAGACTTCTGTATGTGATGATAAATGTATAACATTTCTGAAAAACATATTTGTCATGTGATATATATTAAGAATGGTAACATTTTTTAAGAGAATATTTTCTTTATATTGTGTGAATGTTGAATAAAATACAAAGGTTCTATAAAATTCTTACAGTTAATATCTGATACTGAGTAAGTTTTTTTTTAAAAAAAAATAATATCTAGTTTGATACCCATCCCCACCTTGTTACAAAAATTAAGTAAATATAACGAAAATAAGAATAAAAATTATAATTTGTTTTTGATATTAGTGAATATTTTGATGTAATTTCAAATGGCTTGTGCATTTATGATAGTAGACATTTTACATGAATAAAAAAAGTTGAATTATTGTCTCATTAAATTGTTTTTACAAAAAGGTTTTTGCATACTTTTAATTTATATTTTAATTGGAATTAGCTGTGGTAAATTTACAGTAATTTAATTCATTGTTGACCCATTGCCACATCTCTCATATGTGCTTGACTTGTGGCCAGGTGCGGATGCTAGATTCTTACAGTTAATTTAATCATTTATTTGATCAAATTAAAAGACATTTTATTGTTTCTTTTTGTTTATCATTATATTTTTATATTTATCATATTTTTTATGTTATATTTTAATATCACAGTGTTTTAAATTTGATACAAATTAAATGTAGGTAAAAATTTTATTTATGTATGAAATATTTAATTACTTTACTCATAATTTAAGTAAAAAAATCAGAAGAATTAAAATTTTAAAAAGAAAGATATTTGTAACAAAGTGTACAAAAAGAAAAAAAAAAATGTATAATTGCACTTTTTAGGAAAAAATTCTTCAGTGTTTATCGTTTGAAGGTGTATTAGAGAAAGAATGGATGATGGATTCCCTAATTAGGTATATTAAAGTGATGGGTGGTCCTGCTGGTAGTGAAGGTATTCTAGTTGGCTTAAAGAATGGTCAGGTATTGGATTATAATCTTTCTTTTGAGTTTTTTCTGAATTTGTGAAAGAAAAAAATATAATTTAAATCTGCAATTCTCTTTCTTGGTTGCATTGAATAAAATACTTATCAATTGAAATTTGGCAGACATGTTAATTAATACAAGGAAATAATTTGAGTTGAATAAATGAAGAAAATATGGTACGTTTTAAAAATTATTCTTGCATTTATGGTTTTAAAAAATTATTCATTTATGGTTTAAATGATTTGAAACAGTTATGTTAGGTTAAGAATTAGCTGCATTTTGTCATCTCAGAAAATATTTGTCATTCGTAAAATTTGTAATTTTTTAAATTCATTAAAGAGATGTTTATAATGAATCACAATTATTTTCTGTCACTTTAGAATGTTTTACAGTTTTTTTTTTTTTGAATCCTTAATTAATCTTTCTTAGCAAATATTTTTTATTTAAAAAAGTACTTTCAGTCTGAATACTAACATAAATTTAAAATTTGAAATTTTTGTATTTTTCAATATTTAAGGTGTATTTTAACCATTTTCTGGATTTAGAAACATTTGCTTCCATTTTAAAATTAGTGATTGTTGTACTTAATTATAACCTTATCTGCATTTTTCATACAGATGTCAAAATAGAACATATGTAATTATGTAAATGGGAACATTAAGAGGGAAAAAAAGAAAAGCTTTGTCAAATAATTTGGCATTATTGATCAAACATTTACAGGCTCTACTTTGTTATTATTTCAGTTTATTGTGTGGTGTAATAATATGTTACTGTTTTTTCGGGCATTTTATATTATTCAGTAAGTATAACTTTGTGAAATAATAAAGTATATTTAAACAAATACCCGATAATGACAAACAATTATAAGGAAGCAATTGTATTCTATTCTCATAAAATTTCCAAACACTGTACTTTATGTATTTTTCTTTTTATTTATTTTTCTTCTAAACAAACTAAAATAAATAATTCGGTAGTAATATTTACTCTTAGCAGTCTTATGGTTTTGTAAGGGTTAAGTGTCATTTTCATCATTGTTTGAAGCATATATTTGTAAATGTAACCAATTTGATTTTAAAATAAATAAAAATTCAAAATCTTTTAAAAACTTTTATGCTTTTCAGGTGGTAAAGATTTTTGTTGATAATGCTTTGCCTGTACATGTTCTTAAGATTAATTCTTCAATTCGATGTCTAGATCTTAGTGCAAAAAGACAAAAATTAGCTGTTGTGGATGACAATAGTATTTGCAGTGTTTATGATCTCAGTAGCAACTCATTGCTTTATCAGGTAAGTTTAAACATTCTCAATACTATATAGTAATTTCAATTCTAATCTTGAATGGCATTGTAATTAAATGTACTATTCAAATGTGTGATTAGGCAATATATATATATATTATCAGCATTTATTACTTTTTTTTGTATTTATTACTATACATTAAGGAGTTGTAACAAGGTTAAATAATTTTTAATTTTGTAATTATATTATTTAAAGTTGCTATAAATTAAGCAGCCATTTATTGACATGAGGTTTTCATTGGTTGTAAGCACAACAAACATATTATAGTTATGCTGCAATTTTCAAACTGTTACAGTGTCACACTGGGTAATGTAATTGTATTATTTATCTGGTTCTCTCATATGATTATTGAGCATTGAATACTGCTGATTCCAGTTAATCATGGAATCAACTCTGTGAAAGCTATTATACCTTTATGAATTTCAATTGAGAAATTTTGTAGAAGAAAAAATTGTGCTAAAAATTTTATTAGAGCACTTGATTGACAAGTAGCTATTAAAGATCTAGTCATTGTTAGTTTGCAAAATTGTATTGAGATTGGTTGCTGTATAAAAAATGAACTCCATGGTCATTGTTCATTGATTTAAATTAGTTCAAGAATTTAATGGGAGGACAATTCATAAGTGAGAGATCCCCCATTACACTGAATATGCACTTTAAATTAGTTTCATGGCATTTTGTTATAATAACAAAAGTCAAAGAGCTTGACATAAAACAGCCTCATAAACTTGAAGATAAAAATAAATCCCACCATTTGAGTATGTGTATTTTTTTAGGAATATTTATTGTAATACTTGTGATAATCATTCATATTTATTGCAATGGTTAGGAGTAAAAGAAATTAAGAGTTCTAATGGCACTTTCTCATTCAAGGAAGGATGTTTACTTTAAAATAGTTTTCTGAAAAGGTTGATTTAATTCTTCGGTGATGGAAGCGATAAATGTAGCTAAATATCCTACAATTCAGTTATCTGGCAAATGCATGATAAATTGTGTCATTTGTAATCAAATCCTATAAATAAATAGGAGTTCTACTTCTTCAAGATAATATATGATCTTCATTTCAGTGTCAACTATGCGACAAATCAGCTATCTGGGATGAAAAATTTTATTTCAATTATATTAAAGCATTAAAAACAGGCATAAAGAGCACAAAACATTATTTTTCAAAAAAATAAACAAAGAATGCATCATTTTAAAACTATGTGAATTAAAATAACTGAAAATTATATATAAATCATATCAAAATTGTAAGTATTTTATTCTTTTTTAAGTTAAAAAAAATGGAAAAACTTATAATGAATAAAAATAAAAATGAGAATCTAGATGAGTAAGAGAATATTATAATCAAGTGAATGACAAATTAAATGTAACATTTTGATAAGATTAGTTTAAATGCTGTTATTCCTATGAATTCTAAAATATGATTTTCCATTAACATAGTAGCCATTCAGAATTACAAACTAAATTTGTATGTTTAATTGTATGAAGAGAGAAAAGAATTGCACATTTGTATATAATAATCATGCTAATGATCCCTATTTGTTCTGTAATTGAGAATTATTTTCTTTTGTTTCATCTCTAATTTAAAGTATATTTGTGAAATGATTTAACAGGACAATTAAACATTTGTTGTTGTTGTTGTGGCTAATGCCACCTGTATGACGTAGTCAGAACGAGGCCCACAGAATTCATCGTGGCAAGGGGCTAGAAGTATGCCTGTCGTTGGCCTAGGCCTTGAACACCATACAGGTGACAGTATGAATTAGCGCGGCAAAATTCCCCAAAGGGACGATAGATGGTGACACCACCTATTTCCACCTCCACAATTTTGCCATGGGACTGGAGGGGTGGGAAATATTCTCCAGTCCCCTGAACTTGTGATTAAGCCCTCAAGAATTTCGGACCCACTGATTTAACGAGCACATATTCCGTGTGTACTCGGAGGGTATTTGGTGGCATCGGGCATCGAACCCAGGCCTTCCAGTCTGGAGTCCAATATTCTAACCACCAGGCTACCCATGGCCCTTTAAACATTTGTTTAGATGCTTAGTGTAAAATGTGAAGGTTTTTTAACTATGTCATATCATGTTTTTCTAAATTAAGGAAGCATCATTTGAAGATATTTTGTCACTGATTTAATTCCTTGTTATTTTAATTTCCTGTTTTATATATATTAAGTTTTCATGTTTATTTTTAAGACATAAATATTTATTGTTTTCAGTTTGATCATATGTTATAAAATAATAAATAAATAAATAAAAAACCCTAAAGAGATGTCAGTATCTAATTTAATCATTTATTTCATCATGTAATCTAATATGTAAGAATTCTTGATGTATAATTTTTGTATTAATAAAATTTTTTATTTATTTGAATTAAAATTCAAGAACTTGAAATTACATTTGTTTTATATGAAATATCTGTAGTATGAGTAATTTGAATTAGAATATCAATTATTAATATGTTTAAATTTTATTAATAATTAAAAAATTATGCATATTAAAATGGATGATATACTTGTTCATACATTTGTTTTTTAGGAACCAAATGCAAACAGTGTTGCATGGAACAATCATAATGAAGACATGTTGTGTTTCACTGGAGCTGGTCTGATAAATATTAAAGTAGAAAATTTCAATATTCAGCAACAAAAATTTCAGGTGTGTATGTCAACTTAAATATTTTTAATAATTTTGCAAGGCAATGTTTTCCTAATATTCTTATTTTGAATTAATGATACTATTCACATATTTTGATAGGGCTTTGTGATTGGATTTTGTGGTGCAAAGGTGTTTTGTTTACATTATAATTCAATATCTACTATTGATATTCCATTATCTGCCTCAATGTATCAATACATTGAAAAAAAGATGTTTCGGTAAGAATTTGAATATTCTCTCTTTCATTGAAAATGCTTTATACTTATTTACGTATATATGTATATTCTAACAAATTTTGTAGTTAAGTGGTAAAAATGGTGAACAGCATTTGGTAATTAAACATTCTTATCTAGTACATGAAAAAAAGACCAGCTGTTAATTGTTTGAGAAATGGTACATACATTTTATATCATATTTTTGGTGGATTATAAGTGTTTAAAACCAAATAATATTTTATTTTAAAAAGTGTTCTAATTTTTGGTTCAAAAATTTTACTTTTTACTATTTTATACAAAAGTTTTTGAAGATTAAATTATTTCATATTTGTATCAATTTTTTAATACTATTGTTATAGCTTTTTTGTCTTAACATTTTTCTCAAGACAATGAAATAAAAATAGCAGAGCAATTTAGTCACATACTTTTTATTTTATTTCAGGATTAACAGCGTATTTGTCTGTTGAATAATTATCCTTTATTTAAGACATTATAGATATTTTTTGTATTAAAGTAATTCTTTTTACTTATATAATTGTAAAAGTATGTATGCATCAGTGTATTACTATAATTATATTATTTTTGAAAGATACGTTTTACAAGATACACTGAAATCTGATGGAAGAAAAAAAAAATTTTTTTTTCTTTCTTAGCAAAGCATATCAAGTTGCATGTCTTGGAGTTACAGATTCTGATTGGCGTGCTCTAGCAGAAGCAGCTATTCAGAATTTGGATCTTGAAGTTGCTCGAAAAGCATTTATTCGCATAAAAGATCTGATGTTTTTAAAGCTTATAAAATCTTTGGAGGTAAAATCTTTTTACTTAAAAGATAACTTTTTGTGTAGTCAATATTTTTATTCTGTATCTTGACTTTTTTTTTTAAAAAAAAAACAATCTGGTAAAAAGTTTTTTTGAAAAATATCTGTATGCATTTTTGAAAAATTATTTTAAAGTACTATTTTTTAAAATTTAGTAAATGATGTATTTTAGTCATTACAATAAACTGCATTTTTCAACTGTAAATATGAAGTTGAGATTCCTGAGTGTGATTTGGGAAACACATGATCACCTTATCTATTTGACAAGATGTGTAAATTAAATCTGCTAAAATTTTTGAAATTTAAAATTTTAAATTTATGAAGTTATTTCTCTTTTTTTTTCTTTTTGTAAAATTCAGCATTTATGTTTTAATTGTTGATGCTGATTTTTCCATTCTGTTCAATGTTATGAAATATTGATATTCTTATTTTTGGAGCATGAACTTTTGCATGCTGTCATTAAATTTGTTACCATTTATATTGAATGTTACATATGGTTTTTATGTTTTACGTATCCACTTTATAATGAAAATTCTGATCTTTTGTAAAACTTATAGTAAAATTTGTATTAATATTTTATAAATCATAGCTATATTAAATAATAAAACAGTTGGGCTTATAATAAAATATATCGCTTATTATCCTTTATGTTTTGTGAAATGTGTGCCTTTTTTATTTTATTCTAAAATTACTTTGTGATCAATTTTTTTTGTTGCTACAATTTTCATAAATTTTTGTTCTTCTTTCAAATACCTTTGAAATTAACAAACTGATTTCTTCTTTGAAACCAATTCATTATTTAAAATATTTTTTTTTCATTTTATGAACCTAATGGCTTTGAATATAGCATCTTTAATACTTTCCTGCTGCAGTTAATGATTATTTTTTTGTTTTCTTGTTGTTGCAGAGTCGTTCTAAAAATGAGAGTGAATATTCTTTACTTGGTGATGTATATGCCTATCTTGGAAAATTTAATTTAGCTTCAAATGCATATCAAAAGGCAAATGCAGAAGGGAAAGCTTTAATGATGTACATTGATTTAAGAATGTTTGACAGAGCACAGGTATAAATATTGAGCTTCTTGGGGATTATTAAATTAATTGCATAATAATCATATTCACAAATCATCATGTTTTAGTATGATTTAATATTAAGCATTGTGCACATCTCATGAAAATTTTTTAACAAGGCTTTTAAATTTTTTAAATAAGTAATTAATAAATGCTATACTATTTATCATAAGATATTGTTTTACTGTAAGATTCAATTTTTTAAGCCTATCTATGGTAAAAAAAATTTATTTTTTGTTATACTTAAGCAATTATTGAATGCTATTTAATTATTGTTTAAAGAATAGTACCAAAAGGAGAGGTAAAGAATAGTTCAGATTTAGATTTTTAGAAACATTTCTATAAGCAACATTTTTGATCAAGTACAGCAATTGTTTCAATTTGGCTCCTTGTTTTATCTTTTTATTGACTCCTTGCCAAATTGTGGTAAAATTTTTTTAAAAAAATATTATCTTTCAAAATTTTAAAAAATAATTCAGAAAATATAGATATTAGTATATATTTGATTTTGTAAATATTAAGAATTATTGGTATAGTTTTTAATTGTTAGAGAGTTATCTATTTAAAATGAGTTTTTCTATTGCATCTTTAAACATGTAAAACAAAATTTGATCATTATATTGAAAAGAGGTTGTTTTTAATGGTAATTTTTTTGTGTAGATCACACTCACACATTTTTCCAAATTATGTTGTAGTACATTTTTTTTTTATAAATTTATTCATGATATTATTTTTTTAAAAAGGAATTGGTATCCTTTTGATATAAAAAATATTGAAGTATAAAACTTCATAAACTAAAGAATGAAATGTTTTCCAGTTTATTTTCAATTAGTTTTTAAGCTAAAGTGATTCAAAAATACTCCCTTACCATCCTTCAAAGATTATATGACTCAAAAATACAAAATACAATTACTTTTAAAAAATGTATTTAAGATGATGGTTAATGATATTTCTGTATGTAAGAAAAAAACAAGAGAATCTAGGAGCATTTCTTGCTTATAAAGTAAACCTCATTTAGAATGCTTGTCCAGGATCTTTTTTCATATTGTATTTAAATTTTTCCATTAGAAATATTCCAACAATTATGGCTTGTGAAAAGCTGTGGCTGATAATCTGTGGATTATATTAAATTTTTTTTATCTTCTCCTTTTGGAAAATTTGGGCTAATTTGGGCCTTTGAGGACTGTAGAAAAGATGGGGATTGGAGCTGAGGTAGAGTTGTGCCCAATTTGGTTAGGATGTCTGCTTTTTCTTACCCTGTACTGTTGGCATGACTGAAGATCCATTAAAATTTTAGAGATGTTCAATTGTATTTCTGCACTTGATTGTTCTACAATCTGTATTTTCGTTGTAAGATAGGTTATGTATTTGCTGTTTGGGAACATATAAGGAATACTGCCTTCTCATGAAGTGAAATCATGTTAACCATTTCATTCTGTTAATCCAATATTTTTGTTTATAACTTTTTTATAGGTAAAAATAATGGAT
>BMAV01010022.1:130977-148422 GCA_019973955.1 Trichonephila inaurata madagascariensis
TTTTTTTTGCTAATCAGCTTACAGAATGCTTCTGTATTTTATACCGATGTATCATTATTTTAAGCTTAATTAGTAGCCTTAAAAATAAAATAGTCTTAATTAGTAGTAAAAGTTAAATAGCTTTAAAAATTTTTGAATAATTTCTTTTTCATTGTTAAATGTATCATTACTCAAATTTTAATTAAATCATTTAGGAATTTCTATCCACATCAGATGCACAAGAAAAGAAAGCTCTTGTTTTGAAAAAAGCAGAATGGGCAAAGAGTATTAATGAACTCAAAGCGGCAGGTGAAATGTATTTATCAGTAGGAGAAGTTCAGAAAGCTGTAGAACTAGCTGCTGAAAATGATTGGTCTGAAATGTAAGCTAACTACATGTGCATCTTATTTCATGCAAGCACATTTTGTTTGTGGATGCTTCTGCTTTCTTTTACGGTTTAGAAGTATATGTTGGAAATTGGCATGTATTGCACTTTGCACTTAAAGAATTTTTTTCTCGAAACACATAAAGGAATGAAAATACTTTGTGATGAAATGCATTTAACGCACAATTGATGATCTCAAATATTTGTAAAATGTAGTTTTTTTGTTAGTGTAATTTACACTAATTTAAGATTGAATTTCTAACTTACTAACTCTTTAAAAGTAATTTTCAAAATTTAAAAGGAATTTCATTTGTGATGTTTAGTTGATCATAAAAGAATTATTATTTGTCTTGGATGATTTAATAGACAACAAACTCAGAATTGTAATGTTATTGTTCACCTTTATTAATGTTTAATAACATTTTTCTTGAAATAAAATATGGAAATTATTGTAAAATTATTGAAATGTTTTAAATTTAAACTCATTTTCTTTATTCAATACTGTAGCGTAAAAACAAAGACATTTAATTGAGATATTCAATTAAAGTTTGAATAATAGCCAATAAAATATAATTGAATCAAACAATTTAGTGTAGGTTAATTACCAATGGTATGAGGGTTGCATGTTATTTGTTTGTTTTGCATGTTGGATTTTTAGCTTTATTTTTTTTCCTTTGTTTAATATTTTAATCTGTGTTATGGCACTGATTGTCATTAATGTCACATTATTTATTTCAAATCAGTATTATTTTAATCGTGGTCTGTGTTTCTTTCATGTTATGTCTTGAACTATTTGCTATCTGTGTTCACTTTTGTATGAATAATGTTGTAGATTTGATTTTGTAACTTAAATTTTTTGAAGCATGATTTTTCTGCTTGAATTTTGATATTAAAATTTGATTTATTTTGCACAATTGTGTTTTGTTCACTGTGATCTGATTTACAAAAGTGAATAAAATGATGCATTTTTTAACTAGCTGGAAGATTGAATAAGCTTTTTTTAAAACTGTTTTATTATAAATTTTTTTTTTCATTAACATAAGAAATTAAAATTCTAAAAGTTTTTTAGTATAAATGAAAAATGAATATCATTGCATCATCAATATAACTATTTGTGATACTTTTTGAACAAATCTGTTATGTTTTAGTTATGTTTGTTTATTTTTCTATTCAAATAAAATATTTCTTTTTAAGACGTGTGTGATTTGGATTATTTTTCTTATGTGTTTTTATTTTTTTTTGTATCTTCAAAACAAAGTATTAGTTTCCTTTGACAAATGTAACATTTAAAAAATAAAACTTTTCCCATTCAGTATTATCATCATATATGCATTCCTAAATATATATATATTTAAAAAAAACTATTCAATAAAGCAATGTAAAGCTAATGCATAATAAAATATTTGGATCCAAGCACTATTATTTTTCATCCTTGACATATTTTTAGCTTTAAACATATGGAAAATATGAACGTTTGGTATGTTTTTGATGTAGAAAGGATTTTTTACTGTAGATGTATTCATGTAGGTAATCACAACAACATTTTCCTTTCAAACTCATTAAAATTTCAAACTTAATTTAAATTTTATAGAAAAAAAAATGTGTGCTGTAATTCTATTTTTCCTATAAATAAGAAGTAAATTGTTACTTTTTTTATTGTGATTCTAATAATTTATTAAGTTCACTTATGTATTATTATCTGATGGAATTGTCTTAACAAGAGCCTCTCCTTTAGCATAAAGAAAAATATTATTCATATAAATACATCTGCAAATGAATTTGCAATATAAAGCATTTTTTTTCTGGTGTAAAGTAATATATTCAAGCTTAAAGTTCAATTAAATGTTTTATATTCTTGTAAAGTTAAAAGTGAATTAAAATTGTGTCTTACTTTTTTGCAAGCTTTAAATATGGATAAGGAAGGAAGATAGTCAGAATAACATCTGTTTTCTGTATTTTTTTCTTTATATTTTAATCAAAATATATATAATAAAACTGCTGAAATAAGGAATCCAATTCATGGAATATAACCGAAATTATTAATCATTGCGAATAATTATTATTTGTTTAAATTATTTCACTATGTAACTTCTTTCATCATAATGTGTTAAAGAAATCATACCATAAGCCTGTATTTAATTTTTGATAGACTTAAAAGTAATTTTTTTTTCATTTAGGAAAAAAATTTAATGCATCAATGTTTGAATAAGAGGTAAAGAAAATATTTTGTTATACATTAATAAGCACTGCTTGGTAAATAATGACAGTTAAAAAGCCACACAATTTTTCATATAGCTAGGGAGATCTTAATTTCATGAACAAAATGAAACCCCAGATTTACGCATTCTGTAGTTTTCAATTTTTAAAATTAATTTTAATGAGGTATGTGTGTGAAGTTTTGCAAAATTTATGAGCAATAAATATAAACTTTTGCTTTTTCTTAGGAAAAATTTTTCTATGGCAATATCTGTTAACTTTTTTATTTAAACTTTTTTTTTGCATGATATAATTCTGTATTGAACATTACACAGAACTAAGATTTCTGTATATTGTTAAAGTTGGAATGTGAGCAGAGAACTTTAATAAATCATTTAAAAATACATTTTTAGTTCATAGTTTGGAAAAAAAATACTCAAAATAATGATCAGCTTATTAACTGAAGAAGTTAATTTTATATGTTGGGGATTGTGTTTCTGACTAAAATGAAGTTAAGGAGCATACGTTTGGGGATTATTAATCGAATCTCTCCTAATTTTTCTTGATCTGACAAATGAAATTCAAATTCTTGCTTTTCTTTAAGAGGCAGTCTTCATTAAATCGTATTTGGTACCATAATGCTTTTTTGAATTTTAGAAATGTTCTGTATATAAATAAATTTTATTTTGTTAAATTATAGTAGATAAAATGCATAACATTTCTTTATGAGAAGACAAAATTTAAAAATAAAAATGAATAACATATTAAAACATGCTGCTCTTCATGCATTAATAAAATTAGAAAAAAAAGTAATAGTGTAACTTTTTACTTAAAAAAAACAACAGAATTTCTTTTTATTATATTTTTTCTTTTTTTTAATACTATTATCTCAAATGACTTGATGATAATTTTAATCGGTTTATTCACTTTTTTTTTTTTTTTTTTTTGTTTTCTCTTAGATGAATATAATTTGTTTCAAGCTTTTAATTATTACTTTATAAGAATTTTTAAATGTTACATTTTGGAAATTTTTCTTTGGTAAAAGTTGACAGTAGAAAAAAAATTTAAGAATTAAGAAGGTTATGAATTTTTTTTTTTATAACCTTTGTGTAAAAAAAACCCCAAAAAATTTATTATAAAAATTATTGGTAAGCATTTTTAGTTGAATAACCATTTTATTTCATTCTTAAGTTAAGGTTTTTAACAATTAGTTTAAAATATTAAGAGTTATTCATTTTTATAGACTTATTTTAAACATTGAGAAGCGTTACTTTTAAAATTACCAATAAATTAAGCTGTTTTCTTTGGAAACATCATTAAAAACTTAAATGCTGTCATGAAAATATTTTAATTTTTTTTTGCTGACATTTACAAATATTAAAAGGGAAGGCAATCTGTTTGGATGAAAGCTATTTAAAATGATTTATTAACAGGTTGATAACTATTTCTAAAAAAGTGGATTTGACTGAACAAAAAACACTTACACTCATTGGACAACATTTGAAAAGGCTTCATGAGTATGGCACAGCAGCTGAAATTTTTCATAAAGTTGGAGATATACCATCCTTAGTTGAAATGAATGTTGAGGCAAAGAATTGGAAAGAGGTAAATAATTTAAAACAATTGCATTGCAAGGTTGGCCTTTCAATTTTGCTTGTAATATTGCATTTTACGTAGAAATATAAAGGTTCCCTTTTGTGTTATATCCCGAATTATTAACTTTAATTTCTGATATGCTTGAGTTTTTACTTTTTTCTGGAAGTTAATATTCACAAAGTTAATGGAAGCACTCAAAGTATAAGTAGAATAATTTATATATATATTCTGAAAGAAAGATGCCAAAACAATTATGACTAAGAAAATATTTACGTAGAGCAGAGAAATTAGGTTTCTAATTTTAAGAGGACATGGTACGATTTACGAAAATTTTTTTAATTTAAGGATTTTTAATATTTTTTTGGTTGCCTCCTATGTATGTATACTATGTTAAACATATTTTGTGCTCAAAATTTCATAAAAAGCTAGATATGTAATTTTCTAAGGAAAAAACTTGAAATTTTTGAAGTGATTTTAAAATGCTACCCCTCCTACAAAAATTGACGTACACGCATGAAATTTTATTTACAAGTACGTCAAACTATGTATAATGAAAGTTGGTATGGGTTTTGCGTTAACGTGATTGGTATTCTTACAATACTTCTTTTTATGAATGTTTATTGAAAATTCCTTAAAAAATGTATAAATTCTGAGTTTAATTATTTTTAAAAGAATAAATATTGCTTTGATTCAAAAATGCATACCAACTTTTATTACATGTACTATTGGGAATAGGTAAAAAAAATTTCAAAGCATTAGGCGCAATAGAAAAAAAGCCTTAGCATTTTAAATGAAGACAAAATAGTTATTTTATCTTTCTGAGATACGGCAGTTTTTAAAGTTTTGATTTGCCATAGGGATGTGAATAAAAACGAACGTGAAAGCTATTATAATTCTGCGTTTTTTAAGTTTAGAGCTTTCAAATTTTGTGAGGTTATAGGAAAGTATATAAAGAAAAATTTAGGCTAAATAAATTAAATTTGATTTTTTGACCGATTTTGGTCAATTGAATCGTACTGTGTCCCCTTAAAATGTTTTCTTGTGGAAGTGCAATCAAACCTACATTCAGAACCCTTCCCCCCAGTATATTATTATCTTTATATTTTAATTTAAGAATTATATTTAGACTGTAAACTTTAACATAATAGTGATACAAATAATCAAAGGAGGCTTGTTTCCTAAATTTTAATTTAAATAAAATGTATTTGATTTTAGGCTTTTGAACTGGCAAAACAGTATCCAACATATAAAGAAAATGTATATGTGCCATATGCTAATTGGCTGGCAGAAAATGATCGTTTTGTAGAAGCTCAAAAAGGTGTGGTTTTTATTTATGCCTGTTGAAAAAATAATGCTGCACAGAAAATAATGCACAAGAAATTGCCATCAATTTATTATATCTATTATCGTTGTATATTTTATATCAATCTTATACCTTGTTTTAATATGCAACTAATCTTTTCTTGTTTAATTAGTGTATGATTTTTTTCTCTAAATTACTGTTCACATTTTTTTTTTTGTCTTTCTATTCTCAAATGCGATATCAAATACTATAAATAAATAAATATACATTTAAAGGACTTATGCAATTAAAAATAACCTTTCTCAAAACTCAGTCTTTTAAAATTATTTAACATTATTGAGCATTAAAGATACAAGTAGTTAATATGAAGATTATTAATGATAATAAAAAATTTCTCCAGATTGTATGTATATCATATTAAATAATTATAATGTATTTAACTAAATAAAAAAGATATACATTTTTACAGCGTAGTATTTTCTGATTTTCATTTCTTCTTCATTTTGAAAGATGCTGTATTACATTTTATTAATATTTTTACTTACTAGTTTCTCTAGAAATCAGAAATTAAATCTTTTAAACAAATTTTAAATCTGAATCTTCTTTAAATATCTTACTTGTTTAGTTAGGAAAAAAGTATTAATTGTGTATGCAAGTAAAACAAGTAAAATTGTTTCCTGTAAATATTAAATATTACAATTTTGAACTTACCTAGAAATGTTTTTGGAATGTGCTAATGAAAAAATGTGTTAATCATATTTTTCTGGTATTATATGTTTATAAATGTTTTATATTTTTGTGTTTGTGCAGCTTTTTATACCGCTGGAAGACAGGACGAAGCTGTTGGTGTTCTAGAACAATTAACAAAAATAGCTGTCAATGAAAAGAGGTTCCGTGAAGCTGGTTATTATTACTGGATTTTGTCAATGCAAACTTTAAGGAGTTCTAAAGATTTAAACGATCACTTAGATATACAAGCTGCAGTTAAGAAATTTTGGGATCAACAGTTCGCAGCTGAAATATATTATGTGTATAGCTTCATTTATAATTATCTAGTGAGTTTTAATATTTTAAATTTTTTTTTATTTAAAAGATTCATTTCCTTATAAATAAATATTAAAAATTCCATCACTAGCTATTAGGATATATTACTTTAGGTTCTTCATTAAAGCCCCACTGTTAGGTTTTTTTTTTTTGTTCCGGCATGTTTTTTCAGTGCTAGGCATTCAAAGTTTGGTGTTTCTTTAATGGCTATAATTCTGCCTGTTTCTTTCTAACCTAGGAAACTTAGTTGGGAAGAAATTATAAGGTAAAACAAAATATTTGGGGAAATAATGTCCAGCACACTTGAGCCAAAGACATATAGAAACAAAAGATCAGCCAAATGATTTTACTAAGCTTTAGAAATGTATGATATTGCTTGAACTGAACAGTGTACTTTATTTTACTCAACTATTACAAAATTCCAAACAAATTTTTGCAATTTATAGTAACAAAACTCCTTAAATGTTCTGTTTTATTTGCTTAAATTTTTATTGTATAGATTTTCTATTAATGGACTTTTCTGTATAATTAAATTTTATTACAGGAAGAACCTTTTACCATGCAGCATACAGAAACTCTATTTAATATGTCGAGATACTTATGGTTAGAGCTGGTCAAAATTGATTTTCCAGGAATCTCAAAATTGTATCCTTTGTTTCTCTCAATCGTAATAATTTTCTTTTGTATTTTTTTCTCTGTCATTTAACTTTAAAGTTCAATAAATGTTTTAATTAAATACTAAATTGTCTATAAATCTAATCAAGCTAAGTAATAAATAGAAATATAACAATACAGTATTACTCAAAATAAGCTGACCACAGCTGTACAATAGGAAGTTCTTAGATTTACGGACTCAGGTTGTATGGTTAAACGTAGGTTTAAGACCAGCATCCTTCCCCTATATTTGCCTATATAACTGGCCTGAAAGGAAGAGAAAATAGCACAAGAGTAAAATTACTATAAGATTTTATAAGCATAATACTAAACGATTAATTTTTTAAATACTAAAAGATATCAAATACCATATAAAAACATTGAACTGCTAATCGGAGCCAGAAAACCAGAAATTTAAATAACCGATGGTACACATCAACATTTGAGTAACCAAATGAATCTTATGAAAGTCAAAACAGTATTGGGTATAAGAAAAAATATTGGTAAAATATTTTTGACTGAATTAGATTTATAGTTATATATGAAAACCACAAAAATTAAAAAAAAAAATAATAATTAGAAATTAAATACCAAGAAAGATATACTATCTTCTATCTGCTACTAGGAAATATGAGATATTTGGATAGAATTTATTAATTTATTTTGTATATTGAGGGATCCTTATATATACATAATATTGTAACTTACAGTTATTGATGTTTATTTGTTAGGTTTTAAGAAATCACATATATGAAATGAAGTAACCTGCAAGTATGGAAGAAATAGATATTTACATTTCATCATTTTTCTGGTTTCTTCATTTGAAAGGTTACTGTTCTTGGTGTTAAGAGAAATGATAACCTGTTATATGATTCTACTGCAAAGTGGAAAAAGGGATTTTTTCAAACTGGTCACTAGTTTGTGTGACCAAGATGATGATGGAAGACCTTTACTCATGAACGATGCAGCCACGATGATAAAAATGGAGGACTTTATCTATTAGGCGAAGAGCTATCATCCAAATGATCATGAGTAATACTGTTATTGTTACTTATGCACCTGATTGACAGTAACATCAGATCAAGGTCCACGAAATTCATCGCGGCAAGGGGCTAGATTTATACGCCTGTCGTTATCCGTAGCTTTGAGCACCATGCAGGTGGCAGCACGATTTTGCTCGGTTCCACCTCAATTTTGAGGAAGAACACCCTGGGGGTGGTCAGGGGCCTCCCACCTCACTAGAGGACTTGCGGCTCGACAGCTATGTAGAATACCCCCTCCCCCCTATACATTTACAAACACCCAAGCCTTCTCCAGGATTCGAACCTAGGCCTTACGGCACAGCAGTCAGCGTCACAAACTTCTGCAGGGTGTCCCCGAATGTCGTGTACAAACTTGGAAGGGAGGTATAAAATAACGTGAAGAGCTATAATTACATAGGAAAGCATGGACGGAAAGCGATGGCTGGCTCTGTACGCGAACTCGCAAGGTCGTCACGTAGGGTTTCCTCGTTTAAGACACGGACAGCGTCCGATGAACATGAATCGTTATACGAATGCCGAGTTAGTGGATATCCGTTTCATTTACCGTCTAGCCAACTGAAATGGACGTGCTGCTGTTCGGTTGTATAGGGAAAGATATCCAACGAGGTGGCAACCGTATCATCCACCGTTCGCTCAGGTGCATCAGAACCTGGCGGAATTTGAATCTTTCAGAGGTACGATTGAAGGTACTGGGTGACCGCATACATCACGAACACTCATATTTCAAGAGAGTGTGTTGCATACTGTGGACCAAAATTTGGTACCAGTGCACAGGCGTTGTCGTTGCAACGTTCGGTATTTTCGAACGTGTCCGCTAATCCATGCCGCGTCTGTGTCGTGCGTGCATACATGCCAATGGCCGCAATGTCAAACACCTTCTGTGATACTCTGATATCATACTTTTTATTTATTATTGTTTTTTGAGCAGTAAAGCGTTTTACAGTAATTCTGTGTTGTGGCCATACTGTTCTTGGCGTATCTTTATTTCGTTAGGGCTATGTTTCCGTCCATGCTTTCCTATGCAATTATGGCTCCTCAGGATGTTCTCTACCTCCCCTTCAAGTCTGTACACGTCATTCAGAGACACCCTGTATACCGGATGAGAAGCTATGAATGATACTAATATTAGTTATGGCAGTGTGGAAAATTATTCATAAAATCATGTACATTTCAAAAGTTGTCAGTATGTTGGATTCTGCAGTTGACTCTTTTTCAGAAATTAATGTGGTGCAATCTATCAAGGGATATATTGAATGTTTTGGAGTAAAATGAAGAAGATTTTTTGGTTACTTGGGATGAATCATTTTAGATCTGTCAGTATGGCACAGAGACTAAAAAGATGTGCAAGGAATGGAAAAGTGCAACATTTCATCCCCTTAAAAAGGTTAAGGTACAAGAAAGTGCAGGGAAAGTCATATTATCTGTTTTGGGAGAATGTGAAGTCATCAACAGACTTCCTAGGGAGAGATCAAATTATTACTAGCGGCCATTGCAGAACATTATTAAGCATGTTCCTCTGATCAAGAAATGGCATATATGATCACAAAAAAGCACCTTCTTCTCACTAACAATTCACTTGCTTATTCTTCTCGAAATGCAATTCAAGAATCAAAGCGACGTGGCTTTAAAATGTTGCCTAATCTACCTTATTCTCCCAACCTTGCTCCAAATGACTATTCTAGAGAACTCAACCATTATGGAGTGGAAGATTTTACAACACAAATGACGCCATTCTGGAGGAGAAACATTCGTTTTCGAAACAATTTATCGAGAGTTAATAGATCAATAGCGGCCTTTGAAAGTTTAAGAAGTGCTGGAAGAACTCTGTGTTACTCTGGATGGTGGTTATATAAAGCCAAATAAAAATTAAGCTTCTATTTTGATTACTTTTAGTAATATAATTAAAAATTTTGATGCTCTCTTATATAGATCATAAATTTAAAATTTTAAAATAAAGCATTACTGGTATTTGACAATTTATTTTATAACTTAAATATATTTTCAAATGTTCTTTTATAAATTCGAATATTTAAATTTCGAATATTTGACTGTCTAATTTTGCCTTTCTTAACAATATCAGTCGAATATTTTATGCTGCAGCCAAGCAAAGTTGTGCTATGAAGGCTTTTAAACTTGCTCGAATGGCATATCAGCAGGCTAATATTTACAGAATACCTGAAAGGTTTCGAGAATCTGTAGAAATAGCAACAATGCACATCCATGCAAAACCTTTTACAGATTCAGAAGTAAGATGGGATTTTATAATTACTTTTATGATATTTTAGAAATTACTCTATAAATCAGTATTTTTAAAAATATTTTTTGTTAGAGTAATAATGATTGTGGTTATTCATGATATGAGATTTTGAAAAAGTATAATGTACATTCTATTTTTTTCATGTGCTATCTGAATATTATACATTTATCTAATTGTATATTTACTTGAGGAAACTGTTTTTTTACAAAATGTGATTAATATATAGAAACTCAAAATATTTTTTTCCAATACTGTGTATGCTTTTCAGTTTCTTTGAACATGTCATGTATGTTTTCAATTAGAAAAGTTTCTCTTCTAAAATTAAAAAGCACCTTTCTTTATTTGGTATTGTATTCATTTAGTACCTATTTTTGTAAATCTTCAATGTATTTAATTGAATTATCTGAATAATTGAGCTTATGAGTTTCTTTATTGTTACTTCCATTATTGATCATCTGTAATAATCCTCAAAGTTACAGATTCTTTGAAATTACCAAACTTTTTTTTTTTTTTTTTATGATGAAAAATTTTGTTTAAGTAAAATACTAAATGAAAAGAAAACTTGAAAAAAAGTTACTGAAAAATGTTTAAGGCCCTTTCGATTAAATGCATGTATACAGTTTTCTATTATTTTAAAATATAACATTCACTTTTATTAACATACAACATCGAAGCAATGTTTGAAACACAAAATGTCAGAACTTAAAATTTTTCTTTTGCACTATGATTTCAAATAGCATGCCATCCTCTGATGCTGTTATTTTTATTTTACATTTCCTTCAATTTTCTTTTAAAATATTTCTACGATGACCGAGACCAGCTACAGGGGAGGGGTGTTTGGGAAGTTCACCCCCCCCCCATAGAACATCAGATTTTTAATTCTTACCATGGAAATAACCTGCGGGTGCTTTTGTCTCTACATGATTCTTAGACTTTATCATCCCTCCCTTCCTACATATGTGTACTATGTATGTGTACTACAGTAGAATGAAGTTATTACAATCTGAAATTAAAGCAAGCTTTTTCGCAAATACTTTAAACTTTGAATGCTAAATGATTTTAGTAAAATAAGGTTTTAGAGTATGTTTTTGCTAATATTAAAACTGTACCTCTGTTTATTGTTTTAAAATAAAAAAATGTATTTTATATCATTTATTTGTTATATAGGGGGATTTAAAACTTATTGTTCAAATTTTCTGGGAAGTAGGGAATACGCCATTAAACCGATTTCATATAGGTAAGTATGCCCACAAATGTACACATGGGCATGTAGAGGGCGCTGTGTGTGGCAAGTGGCATGTGATTTACGGAGTGCCTGTCTCCACATTAGGGACGTACCTCCTCGTCAGAATTAATAAAAAACAATTACTTAAAGATGGGGTGACATAAAATAAAAGAGAGGAATAATAATAAAAAAAAGAAACAATTAATGGGCAGATACATAATACTGCTAAAAAAACAGCGGCGGACGCTGTCCGCTCGTTGAGGAAAAAGATGTCCTGCTAACTTCTTTTCGGTTGGACAGAACCAGCCAACACAGTTGATTGATTGAATATTAACGTCGCACTGTTTTAGCAACACGAGGGCTTTTGGCGACGGACCACGTAATTTTGAACCATGGTCAAGTGACGTGGACGACACCTGAGCTGGCACCCCCTCTCCTAACTACCACACCACACCAACGGGAGGACGTTTCAGCTCTCGACAGATTTAACGTGCATCGCTGCCCTACACGGCGGGTCTTCAGTGGTACTGGGCTCGAACTCGTGACAAGGCAAGCCACGGTCCGATATCTATACCACTCGGCTACCGCGGCCACAAGCCAACACAGTTAGTGGGCGTGGAAAACAAAATGAAACGCTCTGAATGGTCGAGCGTCCCGAGCAAAAGGAAGATATTAGAAACAAATTTCTAAGACTCCATCGAACAGGGAAGGGAAAAACAATGAGAAATAATATAAATTTTGAATAAAAAATTTAAATGAACCAACTTGCACAAATGCCTGAAGTAAAAGAAGGGGGTGGGGTGGAAAAAGACAAGCGCGCGGAAGGACAGCTCGTGGTGAAGAGATGATAAACGTTTGGAGTCAGAACCGTGACAAAAACATGATAAAATTAATAAAAAGAAACAGAGAATACTCAGCTTTCAATAAAAATAGCTGTAGTTCCGAGGAACTATATAATTTAGAGATTACTGAGTGTGAAACAAATTTAAGGGCTCTGTGGGGAACCAACTAGTGTGCAGCTCAGCCGACCACTCCCACTGTTATGAGTGTACGAGCTGACTTACTAGGGATGAGATGAATTGTTTTTTACGTATCAAGAGCTAGCAGACATCCATTTTGCATATGGGGTAGCTGGCGAAAGCGGCCGCCGAGCTAGGCAAATTTACGTAGACCGATACCCCAATGAAAGAATACCGCAGTATCAAACTTTGGCATGTGTTCTTCGCAGTCTGTGTGCATCGCAGTCACGATACGGGTTGAAGATGATTTATGCGGACTGTCACCGTCGGAAGAAAAAGTCCTACAGTCCATCCTCCCAGACCACCGGATTTATTACTCTTGGATTTCTTTTTCTCGTGGGCCATGAAAGAGTCTGTCGACAGTTATTTTTATTTTATCCAACGTCCATACTTGGCTTCTTGACCTTTCGGCGTCGAGCTTCTCAGTACCGAATGATGACGTCGTCAGCCGGGTATTTATCGAGTCCAGTGCATTGGAGCAGGTGGTCTCCATCCATTCTGGCATAGCCACAGAGTGGGCAGGCCTCGTTTACAGCTAGGCCAAGCTAGTGGATGTATACTCCTAAAAAGTCATGTCCGGTGATTAGGCAAAAGCGCGGGAAATAGCTTCTGCTCTCTCCAGGTGCCTTGTGATAGGACCCACAGTGGCCAGGGTTTTCCATCGTTTTCCAAGGCTCTTGATTTTTTGGGACACGGCAGTATATTTCTGTCACCACACCACTGTCAATGTTGACAGTGAAATGGACCTTGTTGCACGAGTAGTGGCCTCAGCAGACATTGTTCGTGATATGCAAAGCTTTTCCGCTTAGGCACGTGCCTACGGTGCAGAAGATTTTGGGGCGCAAAAAAAAAAAAAAAAAAAAAAAATAGAGGGTGGAAATTAAAATTATTGCTAATGTACCACCGTCTAGGGAATCATAACAGAAGCATTTCTGTTCTTTAGAGAGTGAATAAAGACTGAAATAAGATTTACAATGGAAAAAGAAAAGCGTAACAGTTTGATGTTGCTATGCACTCAAAATGATATTGCCTTGAGATTGATTACAATGGTGTCATTAATGATTTTGCAATGATCAAAGTTCAAGTACGATGACGGTGACTCAACAAAGAATAAGGATGTCTAAAAGTCAAAGATAGTAAAACGATAGGCAATGAAAAAGATGATAATCAACAAGTTGAAAACAGTTAATACAATAATGCATGGTATAATGTAATTGTCAACGATTTCATTAATTTACTATACTAATTTACAAAAGGTTGGGTGGATGATCCGTGACGCCGTCAGGAAAGAATTGAACTATGGTTGCCAAACTAGGCCACTATCCTTTTCTTACGGCTGCCAGTTGCCAGTCCTGGTTACGGCGTGTCCGTAAGAGGTAGATAATGGAAAGACTCTCCAAAGATCAAAGCCAAAGAAAGGGAAAATAGTAAGAGAGTGTAAAGGAAAAATTCCTTCCGAAGCAAAACTGGCAGGGTAAGAACTGAAGGAGGGGGGTGTTCAGGTATGGGGGTGGGGCAAAACAATTTGAAGTGCCTTGGGCGCCGGGGAGGTTAAAAACAGCCCTGTGCCAGGGATTTTTAAAAATGTCCGGCGGTCAATGCAACAACACTGTAAATCCTGTGTTTGTCCAAATTGTTGCCATTTTGAGCACCTATTGTAAACCTGTACTTTACCTTGTTGGAATAAAAGTCACATTTGTTACAACTTAACTGTACTGTTTCCTTGTGTTTACTTGTCCATTTTGTTCCTGTAAATGACATTTACGGACACACTTTCCTGTGTGAAATCGGTTTCCTCATGTATTCCCTACCTCCCCACGAAATTTGAACGATAAGTTTTGAGAGAATCATCCTGTATATGTCATACGAATTTTAAGTAACATAATGTTAATGATTGATATTTTTTTTATGAGTTTTTGTGTGTATGTCTTTGTATTAAAAATTGGTTATTATTCAAATTACTTGCAATTTTTATTTAATATTTTTTGGTTATAATCATTTTTTTAATAACCCAATAATTTATTTTATGGCAAACTTAAAAATAAAAATCTAGCAACAGAATTTCTCCTAACGAAAAAGTTTTTTTTTTATCTTTCGGTACTTTGGTAGTTGGGATATGTGTGTAAAGATTTATTATTATTTTTTAATTTTAGGAAGTTCTACCTATGTGCTACAGATGTTCAACAAGTAATCCATTAATCAATAAACAAGGCAATATTTGTTTTAATTGCAAGCAACCATTTGTTTATTCATTTATATCATTTGGTAAGAAATATGTTTTGGGTGTTATAATTCATTTCGAGCTTAGCTGTGCATTTATTGTTATTCGAAATTTGTGCTTTGATAATACGATACTTTTTACTTTAGAGATCCTACCCGTTGTTGAATTTTTCTTAGAAGAAGGAATTGATGATGATGAAGCTTATAAATTACTTTCTAGAAAGCCTAAAATTGAGCAAGATACTTCAATGATGATGGAAAATAATAGTTTGTATTTGTTTTTTTTATTGCCTGTATATACATTGCTTGAAGGCACTGAATATTGTTTCTTATTTAATTTTTAAAATATAACAGTAAAATTATATCTTAAAAAAAGTTCCACATGCTAAATATATTTTGGAATTGCTTTCTTATATTTCCTTCTCTCTCTTTCTGAAATTTTTTTTTATAATTTTGTATAATTTTTGAAAAGAAAATGTACATTTGCTTTTCATTACTGCATATTTTACAAATTTTGTTTTTATTGAACTTCGTGTGAATTTTATGATATTCTTTTTAAATATTTATTATTCTTGCATTTATATGTATTCAATTTTTTGATATGGTATGTTTAGTGAAATGAATGTCAGTTTAATCAAAATTTTCCTCTTCTAAATAAATATATAGATTTTATTTCTCAGAAAAAGAGAGAAATATTATATTCCTGTATGCTTATTTAAGTTTTTATTGTAAATTAGACACCCAGTACCTAAGGATAGAAGACAATGATCCGTTTGAAGATGATGCTGATATCTTTACTTATGATGTAAGCTTTTTTTTACATTGTCTTTTCTTCACTGATAAAATCTTGTCTTACTTTTTAAAATGTAATAATTTTTGAGATCTTTCAATTAAAATTATATTTATTTTAGAAAAATACTTTTTTTAAAAGTAAAAATGTTTAAAATGCATGCATATGCAACATATACTCATGAATACAATCTCTTTATGTATATAAACTGTTTCATTATTTCAGACTGCAACAGGAGAAGCAGGTCCTTTAATATTAAACCGTAAAAAATTGGAGATGATGAACATGTCTGAAGTTATTATTTGTAAATGGCCTCATCCTTTGAGAACACAGTATTTTAAAAATGTTTTACCAAGTGTCCAAGTACGAAAATGTATAAAATGCAATAAAGTAAGTTTATTTAATGACTAGATAAAAACTGCAGAAATTTTAAATAGTTGCCGATATATAAGTTTATGTATTCTTTTAATCTCTGTTATATTAGTATTGGTAGCATATCACGCTTCCACACCGCAGGTCAGGGTTCTGTTCCCAGGCTGGGAAAGGTCGACTCAGCCTTTCATCCCTACTTCAGTGGATGGATAAACGAGCACCAAGCTTGTTTGTTGACTTAAACACTGAGGGTCTCACTTCAGACTGACCACTTGATCGGGATATCTGCTCATGCACCACAGCGCCCAATTGTCATGTATACTGGGGTGGGCACAGTAATCCCTGCCCCTCATGGGATGTTGTGTCACTGAGTTTGAGTTATATTAATAATTGGAGTTGAATAACTTTTTAAAAATCTACTCATTTTTCTTCTCATATACAACTCTGCTTAGTATAATTTTTCATAAATACATTTGAACTTTTTTTTTTGTTTAAAAGCAATAAGAAACCTCTATTATTTTCAAAAAACTAATTGTTTTTAATAGATAGAAGTACTTGTCATACGGATGATTCTTCATCTGTATACTGATTTGTTTTATGTTCAAAGTTGTTTAATAAATCAAGTTTATTCCATTTACTTGTATGTATGATTTCCTAATACGTATATCTATCCAATTAAATTACATGATTTAATATATACCAATTTGAACAAACATGAAAAATCTATGATATTTTAATCCCTTTTTTGCTGCATTTGCAACGTTTAGAAAGTTTTAAAGAATTGAACAAATTTTGAAAAGATAATTTAAAATATCATATAATAAAATATGAAATATATAAAATGAATTCCAATATGAATAATTTTCAAATAAAAAAAGTACGTACGTGTATATATGCTGTTGTGAATTGTGATAAAACGTAGATGCTAAAGAAAACACTTCTCTCTCAATTTTGAAAAAATTTCAAAATTATAGTAAATAAGAAATAACTCGTGCTTTTTTACTAATTACTATAAATTGATTAGAATTTCAATACTGATTTAAAAATAATTTGGTTGTTTATTAACATCACTCTGAGAAGCAACACTAGGATTATTAGTGAGGGATCTCATAATTTATTACTACAGTGTTAAATAGACACTTGTCCTGGCATCTCACTCTCCTAATTTCTCTTCCTTGAGCACTTAGAGCTCTGTCAGTTCAGTTACTTCACTACATTGTAGCGTTTTATGGAATTGGGGCCCAAACACGTGTAACTTAATTGAAACATCTACAGCCACTCCTTTGGGATTAATTTGCTATTAGGCTTTTGCTTTCAAGTAGTTAAAAACTGTAGGAGATGACAAAAATTATTGATTATATA
>BMAV01010022.1:159554-182877 GCA_019973955.1 Trichonephila inaurata madagascariensis
ACCAAGCGGGTTGCAGTATCTATATTGATACGCCCCAGGAAAAATTGTCTCTGAAAAAACGCAATTCGGATATCTGCTTGGTTTTCAGTAGTGAACTAATAGCCATTGATGCAGGACGAGGCTATTCTATCTATGAAGATATATGGGGATCTTTGGATTCTCACCGATAGCCATAGTTCACTTCAATACCTTTACAAATTGTTTATTGTTGGCGACAAAATCAGTGTCTTCATCCTACACAAACTGAAACATATATAGCTGAACCATGATATCTATTTTCAGTGGATTCCATCTCATGTCGAACTTAACGGCAATGAAAGACAAACTAGCGAAGGAGGGCTGTAATCTTCCAACTCACTCCACATCCACCCTTACCTGTCTGGAATTATAATCGTTGAAAAAATCTCAAGATTTTGTTAAGTGGAGGATGCCTCCCACTCACTCATCTAATTGGTATGGGGGTAATAGACCCGGTCTGGCCCTGCACCTCAAGTGTGACTGATTCTCCTAGAATGATTGATTCTCCTCAAAGAAAAAAAAGATCTCCATCTGTGCAAGGTGTCAAGATAATCAGATTTTTCCCAAGCACATAATGCTTTACATCGATCTCACAAGTAAAGATATCTGTGCTCGACTTTTGTGAGTCAGCGATTTAATGGATTTTATCTCATGTCGCCAGACCCTGGAGAATTAGCAACAATAACAACCACCTCTAGTTGAGATGTTCAAACTTCTCACTGTCAGCTTCAATGCACATTTGAACCCTCGATTGAATGTTTGTTACATGCATTGGAGCATAGCCCACGACACGTTGGCCCAAGCAGTAGCGTAAAGTACAACCCCACGATCTCCGCATAGCGGAGTGAGCTGGCTAGGATTCTAGGGGGCCCAAAGTCTGATGTTATGGTTTTGCAATCCTTTGTAAGATCCGACTTGGAGCCCAAAATCTAACTTTGCAGGAGCCCCTAATATTCTCCGTTATTCCACTGAGCATAAGTGTCCGTAATGAGTCCATTAAGATTCTGCAATGTTTGTGGAGGGGTCGCATACACCTGCTGTTTCAGGTACCCTTACAGGAAAAAGTCCAGTAGAATCAGATCAGAGGAACGTGGAGGCCAGTCTTCGACACCGCGCCATACCCAATTTTTTTTATTTTGTTCCCGAATTTCTTGACGAGATACTACTTCACTGAAGTTGTTTTGTGAGCGGACGTGCCGTTATGTTGACAAAATAGTTGAGTATAGCGGTGTTGAAGATTGATCTCCATCACGCTTAATCTGTCTCCATAGGACTTTTTCCTTCGAGGGTGAGCATACACCTGAAGCAGCAAGTGTATGCAACCCCTCCACAAACATTTCGAAACCTTAAAGGACGCATTACGTACACTTGTGCCAACGTGCCACGCTCTTGCTTCAATGTGTGTTACGTGACATTCAAACAAGGATCCAAATGGGCATTGAAGCTGACGGTAAGAAGTCTGAACATATCAAATATAATTGTTATTACTAGTTATTTTTTTCTTCGCCAGATCATTTTTCTCATGTCACAATCATGGAAATCACGAAAAGCGAATGCATGGTTTAACCGTTCTATTCTTCGCATTGATGTCCACAAGATATCTTTTCGTACTAAATTGATGATGCTCTACAACTTTGTGAATCCCTTTATCCCAGTGCTTCTCAAACTTTCAATATACACGACCCACTATTCAATCTCATCATTTTCATCGCGCCCCCCTCCATACAATAACAATGTATTGAATTTAATAATACTGTATTTTGACACTAAAGCTACAATACGACTTAAACCTCTTATGTGCCACCAACGTATATAAACGTCTCGCTCAGCCAAAGCATGAATTTTCTGGACGTATATATACGTATTTCCGAAGTACGATCTTTTCTGTGTGCACTGCTATCCATAAAATTATTCAGAATACTTTGGATTACAATAAAAGGACCTTGACGGTCTTTGCAAAGGATTTACTTATTTCAGAGGATTTTGCTTATTTATTCCTTTTCTCCTCCCCGCAAAAAACATCAAAATACGCACGTCTATATATAGGAATAGGCAATTAAGGAATTAATTACAAACTGCACAGAATCTCAAGATAAGTGTTAATACAAGACCATGGGGTCACTGGTAATTATCAAACTTGTTCATAACTTAATATTGTTAAAGTAATAATAAAACATATTGTATTGCACTCTGATTCATTTATAAGTGTATTAAATCAGTGTAAATGTCTATTGTATATTTTATTATATTAGAAAGTATTTTGTTTGTTTACTTTCAGTAAATTAATAATTTTTTAAATAGTCTTTTGCTTTCGGCTTTTCAATATGCTCGCGCCCCCCTCATAGGGTTATCACGCCCCCCAAGGGAGGCGCCCCCCACAGTTTGAGAAACGCTACCTTATCCCCCTATTTCATTCGTTCTTCGAGATAGGAATGCTAATTCTGCAGTTTACCACCAAGGGGCGCCGTACGTGGTTTTATTCGGTAGCTCATTGCTACTTTTAAGTACCTAGATACCACTTTTATAAACATAGCAGCAAACGTTCCTAAGTAAAGAGGGTGGCACGGGACTTAAGTAGGCATACTGTATGTTTCGTTGTGGGAGAATTTAGTCTTTATATTTTTTCTATAAATTTGATTTTTACAATTAATTAATGATTTTTTGTTTTTGTATAATCGGTGTTTTTTAATTCTTTTTCCATTTCAAATTTTTTAAATATAACGTCTATACATCATTAATAGTTACCTTAAATTGAAGTTTATTGTGAAAGTAATGTACGAATGGGGGCAAATCTTAAAAAAAAAATGGACATTTTACTTGATTAAAGAAGGAAAACAACTTGATTAAAAAATAAAGCTGATTGAGAAATAACACTACAAAGTTATTCACAAATTATCAAAAGTTTACAAAAAATATATCACAGTTAATTTTTGAGTATCCTCTATTAAAGATTTTGTAATGTATTATAGATGATTTTAGTTATAGATTTATCTTCACTAAATTACTATTGAAAACTATTACTTCCTTTATGCATTTTAAATAATTTTTTATACCATTTGGTTTCTTTAGGAATGTTGCAATGAATCCCTCTCTTTCATGATTATTATTGTGAGGTGTTGAAAAATGGGCAATTCAAGTGAGAAAACTTTTAACATTGAGTTGAATTACACAAACTGGAATTCCAGGACCTTATTTTCTGGAAAATAGGGTTTGTTTTTGTTTCCTTTTAATTACAAAGCGAGGTATTTAAATAATACTCGAAGTAAAATGCTTATTTACAAACTCTCCCTTTACTTTTGCATTGGAAATGCAAAGAGAACATTTTAATACTGAATTAAATTGCTTTCAGTACTTCATAGGAATGAAAGTAATTTTAAAAGCAAACATTATTAAAATTATTTAAATCACAAAAAGTTGTTACAATACAAAAAATCCCTTATAAAATAATCCTACTAGATAAATTGCATTTCTACTCAAGTTATAACATTCTTTTCCCACGATTTCTATTATTGTGTATCGTCTGATAACTTAATTGGGACAGTTGTTCTTTTCAGAATATGCTGTGTATTTTTGGTACTTATGTATCATACCGTAGGCTATTTTTACAAATAAAAAGATATCGTCTGTTTATAAGACATTGCCAAATGCTGTCATTGTTATTATGGTTTTAGAGTATATTGTACATGCAATAAGGGAAGAGAGAAATTTTCTCCTCCAGAAAGATATTGATATTATTAAAGAACTTCTTCTGTTCGTCTTCACACAAGCACACAAAAACCAATTTAAATCTTTCATAATCTTGTTACAAAAAAAGAGGAGTCAGTTGCACTGCTCAAGCAGAAAGGCATTTACACCTTCGATGAACTTTCGAATTTTGTCAAAAACCAAATCATTGTCTATATATGGATGAATCTTCTGACTCTGACCTTGATAAAGGTGGTGCTGGAATCTATTTTATTCACCCAAAGGCTGAACTTGAATCCTAAGGAATTCCCACGGGTAAAATTTCCTCAAACTTTACGTGTGAGCTTATGGCCATTAAATGATCTTTGGATAAATACAACAACAGGACAATTGAAAGTTCCAGTGGCAGACTCTAGATTTGCGCTCCATACGATCCAGCGGGACAATTCTCAACTGACCCAGGATGTAATGGCCGTTATTAACAGAGTAGATGCAATCCAAAGAACTTGCGTTGGAAAACACTTTGCGTTGGATACCGGCTCATGTAGACATCTTCGGCAATGAGCAGGCTGACAACCTTTCCAAGGAGGCTTGAAATTCCCCTCAACTTTCCTATAGCCTAAAGCTGAATTCGCACCAAGGCTGTCAGTGTCGAGCTTTGAGCGTCTAGCCAATCAGAGACTTCGTCTCGGGCGAAATGAAGTCTCTGATTGGCTAGACGCTCAACGCTCGACGCTGATAGCCTTGGTGTGAATGCAGCTTTACACTTACTGATGCTGATACAATAGCGAGACGTAAACTCACCTTCCATCCAGTTAAGAAGCACTTCATACCAGATCTTAATTGTAACCGCGTAATTTCAGCCACCATAGCCAGACTACGTACAAGACACTTTGAAGGGATGAAAATATCTCCTGATGGCCAAAAAAGTTATAACACTTGTCCTAAATGTCCTGACATTCAGCTTTCTCCTAGCTATATTTTTAATTGTCCTTCTATATTAGCTAAATTCCACAACATAGACCTAAACCCCACGAACCATCAACTGTTTTTTTCACCAAAGTTCGTCGAAATAGCAAGGACCGTTTTGGACGCCTACGGCGCCATTTGATTTCACTACATAAACAAGACAACAACAAATTATATTGGGAATCAGTTTTCCATTATTGGCTGTATATCGCGGAATTTGGCAATGTCTTTCGGTTTGAAGAAATTGATCATTGGTATAATACATAAGTACCTTATTTTTTTAAAATGAAAAATATCCAGTGTATTTTTAAGAAAGCAATAAATAACCTTCTGGAAAAAACTTGATAGATAACTAATGCTATATAAAATGGAGGTAGATCTTACCAACAAGATTCTCTCAGCCCGTCATCAACATTTCTTTGCTTTTCTACCTTTTCAGATAACTGAATCAGATGTCTATATCTCGGTGCACATTTATTTTCAGACAAGGATATATTCTTGTAGCAGGATGCGTGTTTCAGATATGCTGTTCATTTAAACCAAGGGAAAAATAGATAAAGATGTAATATAAATATCAATTCTGTTCTAAAAAAATATACACTTTATTTTAAATGCAAATTAACCTTAGTATAAAATTATAAGTAAATGTCAAAATATTTTTAGTTGAACTATAATATTTTTTTTACTTGATGTTTTGTTCTCTGGTAGTTAAGTACTGATGCTACTTTATTACTGTTCTTGTTTTAACCACGTTATTACTTAGATATTTGTAAAAAATATGATACTCACACTCACATCCTTCATTAAAGTAATATTTCATTAAATATTTATATTTTTACTTGTTAAATGAATTATTTTTATATTAAAATAAATAATGAATCTTTTATTTAAGATAAAATTAATCACTGTGCATTGATTTTCAGCAATTGATTAATTAAATGACACACAAAAAAGGTTAAATATATATATATAAATACATTGGCTTCCTAAAGTTAAGCAATTTTCGAAAGCGTATTTGAATTTCGTTGGATTAAAATTGTTTGCCAATGCAGAGGACAATTTGAATATATTGTATATTTAGTTGGATTATTTTTAAAGATATTCTCGCGTTTCGGCTGAAAGAAGACAAACAGCAGATAATGAGCATTGACATGTTGTCGGATGTATTGAAGCAGGGCAGTTAAATGAATTCCACTTTTTTGGCATTGATTATTTGATAACTTTTCGAGTACGGAAACAATTTCTAACAAGTCGAGCAATTAAATGGAGGTCGGTGTCCACTCATCCACGGGTATTCACTTTTTCTGATGATCAGTATATTGCTATAATAGCCAAGTAGACTCGGCAAGCGAACTCCATAATTGTTGCATCTATGGTTGCAGTCTCACTTGGTGCGACAATATATTTTCCAATACTATTCACTGTAGGCTCCACATGAAGAGACTTATCTGAATACTACGTAATATTTGTGCTTCACTAACTAGCTAATCAAGGGAAAGTTGTGACTGTGCTAGCCTAGTGGGAATGGTCACGAACTTATGGCTAGAGTGTTACGGTTTACAGTCCTGATGCCACTGAATATCCTGCCGTGTAGAGAAGAGCAATGCACGTGAAATCTGTCGAGGCTGAATGTTCTCCTATTGATGGAGAGTGGTACTTGACTTAGGTTTAAAATTAGGAGGTCCGTTGCCAATAGCCCTCATGTTGCCTTATAGTATGATGTTAACAGAACTCTCTCTAGGGAAAGCTAAAGCTAAATCAGCTATTTAAATGCATTGCCAACTTTCTATTTATGAAGGAGATCAAATTTGCCTTAGAATCAAATGATAAGCATATAAGGGCTCTTAGAGAACGGGGCATACGCAATTAGGAAAATAACATTATGTATTTAGAGATGGCTTTATAATGACGTGGGTAAGAATTTCAATAAAGGGAATTCTAACTTACGGTAGTGTGGTTTTGGGATTCTGAAATCAATTCTGAGACTACGTTGCAGCAGCTAGTCAGGATTTTCTCCTTATAAATGGTGATTCCCGTCCACACATTGAGATCGAGCTAACACCCTTGAAGAAAACCCAGAGGGAGAGCGCTCCCAACGTATCCTTCGCGACCTTAATCCTATTAAAAATATTTGAGATGCCTTTGAGTATGCTACACATAAAACATCCGAACACGTAAAATCTTCTCGTCTATCTCTAAAGCCGGTATATTCATTGGGTGCTTGGGGTGGGCGCCCAGGGGCCCGAGGACCGGAGGGGGCCAAAAGGGCCAGGATAAACTGGACTTAACAGATTTTCTGGTTCTAAATTTCAATCCTTTAATGCCAAGGGGGCCTGAAAATCTTCTGCGCCCAGGGCCTGAAATAAGCTTGAATCGGCCCTGTCTATCTCTTAGAATTGATAAAAGAATAGCTATGACTATATCATTTGCAATGGTAGATCATTTCAGTGAAAGCATGAACAATCACCGAAGATTTGTGTGAAGATCTAGAGACATATAACAAATGTATCAAGTTTTCCTTTATTTTATTTTTTAGGCTTTAAACAGCATTTTGTTAATGATCTAAATTTGACGTCACTATATAACTTACGAATTATCACTTAAGCGTAATAATTTTTTCTTTAAAGATTAAATACATCTCTGTTATCTTCCTGCACAGTTTTTTTTTGTGTTAAAAATATTTGATTTCCCCTTTTCTGTTGATTTTATGTTTACATGATTAACTTTGGAAAGCCAGTGTGTAATTTGTATCTTTCTATTACAAGATGGAAAGAAGTGATCTTAATATTTTTAAAGAAATCGTACTATGATAAAAAAAAAAAAAAATTACTTTCTTGGATTGGACCAGGCACACATAAATCGCGTAAGAATTGTTTTGCTCCTTGAACAACATGATTGAATACTTTTCTCTGAGTTGATGTGAAACAGTGCTTCATGTGAACATCAACGCACCACAAGCTTTCTTTCAAAGTTCTGTAAAAGAATTGAAAAGTATTAGTTTGAAGATATTAACATGTGTGTGTGTGTGTGTGTGAAAAGAGTATTAGTTTGAAGATATTACCATATTTGCGCGAATCTAAGCCGCACTATTTTTCCAGTTTTAATGCTATTGGTGCGGCTTAGAATCGAACGCAAAACTTTTTCTGGATGGGATAAATTGAGTTTCCACCCCTTTCAAAAGGAAAAATGTAACTGCCCATTCTGGTCACTTGAAACGATGACTTATCCCATTTCGCAATTTGTCCCCAGTATTCAGTCTATCCTAAACATCGTTGTCAGCTCGTATTTAGGAAATCTTTTTTGCATACGTTATCCTTTAATGACCTAAACATCAAAGATATCGGTAATAGCATCAAGACGAGTTCACTATAATGCAAGTTTAAAAAGGAAGGCCATTTTATATACAGTAAAAATCAGAAACAGAGCAAGAGCCACCGATAATTGATACAAATTAAACAAATATACGTCGATGGCGTAAGCAAAATGATATAATTCTTCCTTATAAATGTTCAACAGTCTTTAAGGATTCTTTTATATTCTTCTATAATACATTCTTTAAAAAAATTGTTGCATAACATATGCATTGGATGGCGGGGAAGACAGCACTGTCACCAATTCTGAAGTTAAGAGTGACAATGGGAGTGACGAATGGTTTTCGAAACACGATACTGACGGTTAAAGTAATTATAGGTTCATGTATGTGTTTGAAAGTTTTTAATTTTGGTAAAATAAATAAATTATCAACTTCTTGTTATTTCTCTTTAATTTTTTTAAAATTTCCTAAGTATCTGATATTGATAAGCCTTGTACACACATAATTTTTAATTTTTTTTCTCATTGATTGATTGATTCATTGATTGAATATTAACGTCACACTGTACAGCTGCACGAGGGATTTTGGCGACGGACCACATAATTTTGAACCATGGTCAAGTGACGTGGACGACACCTGCGCTGGCACCCCCCTCTCCTAGCTACCACACCACACCAACTGGAGGACGTTTCAGCTCTCGACAGATTTAACGTGCATCGCTGTCCTACACGGCGGGTCTTTAGTGGTACTGGGATCGAACTCGTGACAAAGCAAACCGCGATCCGATACCTATACCACTCGGCTACCGCGGCCAATTTTTTTTTTCTTCTCAAAAAACGTGTAGAAAGTTGGGGGTGCGGCTTGGAATCGATGATAGCTTAGATTCGAGTAAATATGGTAATTAGAAATACATGAAAGAGCTTAATTGGTTAAATATTTTAAGCAGTTAAATGTTTTAAATGTGTTAAAAAAATAATATTTTATTGTCTTTATATTTAGTAAATATTAATTTCTGTTATAGATATACTACTTAAATTGGATATTTTCTTTCATTTCCTGTTAATTTAACTTTAACTTTTCATCATTGTAAATTTGTTAAATTTTTTTTAACAGTTAGACTTTCCCTTAGTCCTAATACATTAAATAATAGCCACTTAAAAATATCACTTGATAAGAACTCACTCGCATACTGCTTGCAGTTCTTGACTTGTTGAGGCTAAAGCAAGATCTCTGCCTTGAGCTGACTGCAGAGATTCCAAGCAATTTTGGAGTTCGTGTAAAGTGCATTCATCTGCCATCGAGACAACTGTAATAGGAAATACAAGATAGGAAACTTAACATTATTCTATTAACCCCAATATTAATACTATTGTTTAAAATCAAAACATGTTAGCATTTGAGAAATTAAGTTGTGTTTTTCACAATAAACTATACGAATATAAACAGATAAGTCATACTTGTGAATCTCTATAATACATTATAAATACAGTGGGATATGTTTAACGCGAAAACACTTAAGACGAAACATCGGTTAACACGAAATAATACAAAGGTCCCGACAAACTACTAGGCATTTTCACTTATTTTTTTTGTCTTAGCACGAAACGAAAATCGCTTAATACGAAAAGATTTCCCTTCTGGTAATGAATAAAATACGGAAACACACACAGAGCAGTTCTATTGTATCATCGGAAAAATTCGTTGCAGTAGATGTTGATTGTGTACAGCGCCAATTATAGCTGACAGAGACATTTTGGAGTTTGTTCAAAGCTAAAAAAATATCATTGATGAAGATTGCGACGATAAAAATGAAAGAAATAATGCAGCTCCTGTTCCCACGTCATTCGAAATGAGGAACATCAATAAAGTATGTGCAGTTATTTAGATACACATTTTAATGGGGAAATGAGCAATAAAATGGACGACATCGAACAAATCGTTGACAATTTGATGCTAAAAGGAGAATGCAAAGAAAAATCAGATGATTTTCCAAAAACTCAATAAAAGTTTTGTTTTCCAAAAAAATTGAAAATCTTGTACTAAATTTCATTAAGTTCTTATGGAGGGTTTTATTTCTTTGGTTTTTATTAAATACATGCATAGATATATATTAATGTAAATTAAATATACTCTAAAAAACTTAATTTTGTTGAATGTATGTTGTTTTTTTGCAATATCCTTTTACACGAAATTCTTTATTTCAGTTCCCTCAGTTTCGAGTTAAGGGATTTTTATTGTAGGTTTTTGAGAACACTGCATACTGTCCTGTTGGGCTTTTTTCTCCTATCGGGTAATTAAGAGTGGCAGTACTAAATTTATATAGCCCAGTGTAGATTAAGATAATAGATATTAGAAAATTAAATTACCCAATTTAATACAAATATTTATATTTAAGATGAGAAAATAACTTTAATTTAATAAAAAGCTTTCTTAAAAGCTGGAAAAAGCAGTT
The DNA here is from genome assembly GCA_019973955.1 of Trichonephila inaurata madagascariensis. Taxonomy (NCBI): domain Eukaryota; kingdom Metazoa; phylum Arthropoda; class Arachnida; order Araneae; family Nephilidae; genus Trichonephila; species Trichonephila inaurata. The sequence continues at coordinate 169,991 of BMAV01010022.1, forward strand.
ATTGTAGAGATCAGTGAAGCGGGCAGTGCAAGTCTAGGCAATCCGGTTGCAGCAAAATCCGAAGTTCCAAGGAAGAAAAATTTTACAGAAAAGTTTTGATGAAAAGTGATTATAAATTGGAAACAAACTGTACTCTTATCTTATAAAACCGTATTTTAAATGTTCTTTTTTAGCCCTAACGTTAAGTATTTTTAATGCTAATACATTTTTAAACAATGGTTTCAAATTAAAAAAAAAAATTGCAGATAATTCGGATGTTTTGATATAATTCCAGAACATCATTCTACTTGAACATTTTCTGTAATTTATTTTTTTATTCATTCTAAAAATGTTTATGTCACTGCTTTCCTTTCAAAGTTTCGTAAAAATTAAGTTGTAGTCGACCGAGGGAGTGTTTATTAAAGTCCCCCTATAACGCAACGTAAAGGTTATTGGCGACAGACTTCGTCATTTTGAATCTCGATTGAGTGACGAAGATGACACCTGAGGTGGCACCCCTTCTTCAAACTACTACACTACGCCAACAGGAGAACTTTGAGCCTTGATGTGGCCGCGCTAGTCGAGTGGTATAGGTATCGGATCGTGGCTTACCTTGTCACGAGTTCGAGCCCAGTACCACTAAAGACCCGCCGTGTAGGGCAGCGATGCACGTAAATCTGCCGAGTGCTGAAATGTCCTCCTGTTGGAGTGGTGTGGTAGTTTGGAGAGGGGGTGCCAGCTCAAGTGCCGTCTCATCATTTGACCATGGATCAAAATTAAGAGGTCCGTCACCAAAAGCCCTCGAGTAGCTGAACAGTGCGACGTTAATATTCCCTCCCTTCAGCCTTGACAGATTTAACGACAGCATCAGCTTTCCATACGGTGGGTCTTCAGTAGCACGAGGACTAGGACTCATGACACGCTGGACACGAGTTCGTGACCGTAACCACTAGATTACCACTGCCACAATTTATAATCATATTTTTGTACAAAAACTGATTTCAATAAAGATATTATGCCCTCTTTTAATTCTGAATCTAAGTGAGTTTTCCAGACTTTTCTAATTTTTTAAAAGTTACAGAGTCGCCCAGCCAGTATGGTGGCTATGACCCTCGGCTTGTAACCGAGTAGGTTCAAATCCCGAGTAAGACATGGTTGTATCTTCTTCGGGAAAGAAGTCGGTCTTCCGCCTGTAATGGATTCGCGTCTCGAAAGGAAAGCAGCGCACCTCTTCTTGTTATATGCTGGGATCATCATCTGTAATAAATGTATATATTCTTCTATTGTATTATATGCTTTCTGTTCTTCTTCACTTGTATTTCATGTTCCAGAATAAAAAACACACAACAACAACAAAAGTTACAGAAAACAAATTGAGAGATTGTGTAACATATTGCATTATATTTCTTTTATTCAGTTAACAGTTTCTACCGGATTTTTGAATTACTAAGTTGATTTTTTATTCTTATTTTATTTATTAATTCGATTAAACAATATTAAGTGAAAAGTAGGGTTTAAGCATGTATTTGAAAAAGTACACGCTCAGATGTGTTAAATAAAAGACAATAATATAATGAAATTCACAAGGGAAATTTTAAATACCAAAAGTATGAAAAAATGTATGTATTCTCTCATTTGAAACATTATACATTGTAACCCATTTGCCTGTTGTAAAATCTTCAGCTTCAATTAAGCTGATTACAATCAAACTGCCTTGTATTCTATCTTTGAGCAGATGTTAATGAAGATTTCTCCACAGTTGTCATGTTCCTTCCAACAGCAATCCATCTTATCTAAAATTGTAATGATGAAGACAATTTTCTCTTATTTGAAATGGAAAGTATGTTGGAGGTGATATTCTCTATATGGTTATAACTTACTGTTTTGAATTGTGTTTCTTACCTCATTATAAACTTCTATTTCAGAATTTTAGAAACAACTCTTTGTTCTTTTTCGCGTCATTAAATATTTCATTGAAGTAATTTTCCGGATTTCGCAAAATCTTTTGAAAATGTTTCCATTCGTTATAACTGGTGTAAGTAAATAAACCAAGTTGATATTGTTTTTAGTGATATAGGAAGTTTCAAAAATCAATAAGAGAATATGCAAGGAAATCAAAATTAAAATTGAAAAAAAAAATAGTATTATTGGGAGAATAATTGCTGAAAAATTTGAATATATAAGTACATCGCTATACAAGAACAAAATGAAATCATACATTTTTACAAAAATAATATAAACAAAATATTTTGGGTTCTGTTGATATTTTTCAAAACAGAACTTAATTATCTATCAATTTACAATGGACTAAATTCACGATGGTCACATGATAACGGCAATCACGTGTTTCCCATTGATTAAAAATTGACATACTATTTGTTCAACTTGTAAAGTTAAGATAACATTTAAAGTTTGATATGATTTTTTAAAGAGTTCACGTGTTAAAATTCTTCAAACACAGTTTTCAAAATTAAAAAAAAAAATATTTACATTATACTAATACTTTTAAATTAAGTGCATTTTGTTTAACTATGAGCATTATTATATCGTTGACAAATATGTTCTTTCTAAAAGAAATTTTCTACAAGAAGCAAAAGTTGGCAACAGTGAAGTGCATGAACTAATTGGCATTAACTTAAATGCGTGATTATATTTATGATATAATTATGATGCTGCATTAATTTATGAACTGATTGGCCGAAAACACGTGGCTCAGTTATCATGTGACTAATGACGTCACATGAATTTAGTCCATTGTAAATTAATATGAGAAGCATAATTTTTCTTAAATGAAATAGATTTATGATATTAGAAAGTGAAATTAATTGGACAAATATTCTTAGTTTTACTATAATAAATTATTTCGAGATACTGTTTCAGTATCCATTTTTCAACAGAAAATTCGAACGCACGCACGCACGCACACCACGCACACACACACAAGTCCATGACGTATTGCGTTTTTTGTTAACAAGATCAACCCTATTAATAAAATATTAAAATATCACTGAATAAGGAATTCTTGAACTGTAGCCTCAGGTTTTCGGGAATTATTTTCGGAAATTATAATTGCAATAAACAACAATTTACTAAAAGATTTTTCAAGCTTAAATTTTGCTTGTTATTTAAGTTTATTAAAATATTACTTAAGTATTATTAAATCACAATTAAGTTCTCTAGCATTCTTTTTCTTGCAAGTTTATCTTAGATTTAATCAAATTTATGTTGGTATTTTTTTAAGAAATTTACTTTATTTTTGCATTGTGATAATTTATTACAGGAGTTATATATAACAGTAGTATTGTAAAACTTTAAATTGGATATTAAATACACATTTAACATTTAGAAGTACCGTGATAATTTCGACATAATGAGAAACGAAATTTATTTTCATAAATATACAGTAACTGCACAATTTTTTTTTTTAAAAAAAGATAACTAACGAAGTTATTTGTAGAATTGTTGACTAAATTTAGCTTAAGAATGTGTTTTGCAGTTGTTGAGAACCTACTTTTAACTTCAAGAATATATATATAAGCTGTAACTTGTTTGCTAAATAAAAAAATATTAAGTTAATTTTTTAAAATTTTTAATGGGATGCAGATTGGTGTGTTTTACTATTGCAGGCCTAATACATTCCCCGGAGGTTGGTATCTCTTTTTAGTGCGTCACCCTATAGGCGAATATCAGTCGTCGCATGTGATTTTGACGCCCAGTTTCCTCCCCAGAGGGAGGTACCTGAGCTCTTGACGAGGTGAACCTGTACTAGGATTTAATTTTACAGAGAACACCCAAACCAAACAGACACTATAAGGATCTTTTACATGCGGTATAATTATACGACATAGCCGCTGTCGATTTTCTGCATCATAAAAATCCACCACTTGGCCGGTGTCGAACCCGCAACCTTAGGTGCGGAAGGCTAGCAACAAACCAGCCACCCAGCCGGCTAGAACTAAGAGTTAATATTAGAGTTTGCAATAAAGATGAAAAACGAAGGCGTAATAAAAAAAAATTAACTTAAAAACTTTAGAAAATTCTAGCAGTGGTGTACACAAGAGTGGGGCCTGTGGGGGTTTCATTCTCTCTCATAGACCAACACAATTTAATTTTTAACATAAAGATGACTTCTCGATGCTTATGTCTACGTTTTGTAAAAAAAAATATAGCCCCCTTCTACGAAAGTAGTCTGTGTGGTATGCCACCGACTTCTAATTTTAACATTAGATTATTCTTAAAATCCCTTATTCAAGTTATTTAAAGAGTAATTAGGGTAATGCAACAAAATTGCATTTATTACGTTTTAAAAATATATAATTAATGAATTTTCTTATACTGATCTTTTCTGTTGGTTCGTTTCTTCCAAATTCTAAAATTCTTAAAAAATTAAATCAATCGGAATGAGTTTTAAGGGTAGAAATAAATTACTTCAGAGTTGGATAAAAAGATAATGTGTACTGTATGATTTAACCGTGTTAAATACAACTGCTTCTAAATAACTTATCTAGATTCTTTAGGGTGTAATTCATTTGTCCTTATCACGCTTTTCACAAAGAAGAAATGCAGTATTAAATACATTTTTTTCACACAAATAAAAATCATATTTAACGTTTTAATATCCAAGTTCAAAGAAGAAAGCAATAAGAAATCGAATTATATCACAAAAATTTGAAGAAAAGAATTGAAGGAAATTTAAAAAATATCTTTTTAAAAGGAGACTTTTAAGGAATTTAATAACACAAAATTGAAATATATCTAAAGTACTACAACTTACGTATCTTGAACTAAGAAATCATTAATTAACAAAATAATTTTTTTTTCATACTACATGTATTTTAAAACTTATAATTAGTTATATGGGAGAAAATAAACACCATGAAATTTAAGAAAAAAATTAAAAAAAAAAGTATTACGCACAGAAACTACTTAGACTGTGAAAATATTTAAGGTATCCAACTACAACTAGAACCATAGTTTAAAAAAAACGTATAAAGGAACATTTTTTTTTATATATAGTGTCACCTGAATTAGAATATACATATAAAATTGTTTTATAAAAAATATTATTACAGTAAAGACTTAATGCAATTGTTTTGGCAAAAATGATGTGAACACAGGTGATATATTTCCAAAATATTTCCCCTATCCTTTTATATAGGAAATGTATTTATAATAATATATATTTCACCTATATTATATCATGGGTAAGAATTCTGTATAGAGTCTGAACTAGAATTTTTGAAATAGATAATTTAGAATTGTGGATTTATTCAAATTTTGTTGCTGTTGCTTATGCCACCTTATCGACAGTAACATCAGATCAAGGCCCATGAAATTCATCACGGCTAGAGGCTAGATTTTTACGCCTGACGTTAGCCTTAGCTTTGAGCACCATGCAGGTGATAGTACGATTTGGCTCGGTTACACCCCAATTTTGAGGGAGAACACCATGGGGGTGGTCAGGGGCCTCCCTCCTCCCTTCCATCAACCTCACGAGAGGACTTGCAGCTCTATGGCTGTTTAGAGGACCCCCATGCCGCGAAGGCACTATACAATTACAAATATCCATGCCTTCTTCGGGATTCGAACCCAGGCCCTACGGTACCGCAGTCAGCGTCACTAACCACTATACCGGATGGGTGGCATTCAAATTTTAATATATCAAAGTATAGAGATATTAAAACCGATTATTATTTCGATTGATAGTAACTTTGAAAACAATATGAATTCTTCAAAACTCCTTGTTCATGCTCTGTATAGAAGTTTTAAATATTTATACGTAAAATATTGTTATTGCAGAAGCACTGTTCATAAAAGGAGAAAATTTTGAAAATGTGTTGTTCCTCCATTTTTTTGTCAAAATATTTTGTTGAATTTTTCTTTATTGTAATAATATTCTTGAAATAATTTTACACGTACATTTTAATTCAAGTGACACTAAATATCAAAAAAAAAAAAAAAATTAATAATTTAAAATATTTTTCGAAATCACGGTTTCGAACGTAGTCCAATGCCTTAAACTATAAGTATTTCTGAATATTTAGAAATAAATTAAATTATATATATATTGCCACTTTTATTCACAGTTAAAATTAGGATGTTTTGTAATATAACTTTTTAATATTGGGTGTGTGTTTGGAAAGTGCAATTACAACAGATTATTAATGAATTTTTGCAAAGATTATTACAGAATGAAATAGAATGCTTCGACATGAAGATTATATACTAACTTATTTCTCGTAAGTGAATTTCTAAAATACTCATTGATTAAATACGATTTATTAATAGATACATAATTAAAAATATCTCATTAAATAAATCTATTAGATTTCATTTTTTTACATTACACAACAAAAAGATAAACAATTTTATTTTTAACAGTTTTAATATAATACTTATATCAGCTACAGTTTATTTTTAATATAACTACATAATTAATTTATAAAGTAGTATAGTTTGAATTAAATAACATAGATTATATATATTACGAGTTCAAGTATTACGAATTTCAATTAGAATTATTGTATTTTGGGTGAAAATTAAATAATTTTCCTTTTGATATTTAACATTTAAATGATTTAAAAATAAATAAAAGAAGAAATTTATAAAACGAACCCGGCATCAATGCCAAATGTAAGATGAAGTTAATAAGCATAGATGATCGCTTAAATGAATAAAAGTTTCATCAAAGGATTCGAAGTAGCTCGTCCGCATTGGGGGACCGCTTGTGAAGAGCGATTCAAAGTTTTGTGAAGAGCTACGAGAATTCCGAAGAATTTCTTCCCCTAGAGACCGTATTAGAGAAAAGAGAACTGGGGCGACGATGGTTCCTCTGGTGGCAAAATTCGAAACTTATCCTTTAAAGAGTTTGCTGAAGAATTTCGTTAACTTATTTTTAAAAAGTTGGATTCCGAATTTAAAGCGTTTGTAAAAAGAGGTTTTAAAGCCTACAAATTGATTTAAATTGATTTGTGTTTATTAATTGTATATCTAAACATACATATGATGATTTAGTATATTTGCTTTTAATGGTAAATATATTCGAAATAGAAATGATCTGAAATAAAAGACAGTTATATCAAATATTTTCAATGCAATATTTTGATACTAAAAGTAAGCTTTATTTAGTTGTATCTTTGGTAATATATGTTTCAGATAGAAAATGCAAATTTTTTTTTTAAAAAAAATTGTTGTTTTAAAAATACGAATTTTTTTCAGTGTCTATAACATGATTTTACTTTAAGTTTTAGTTGAATTTTATTTATTAACTTGCTCTATTCTTTTTACTTTATATATTTTTTAATTCTGCCTCAGACATATTTTAAAGAAAGAAAAATAATATATAAGTTTTGGTTTGCAAAATAAATTTTAAAAATAATTGATGGTGCAGAAAGTAATAACGAATTTTTATGTAGTTTTAAGCTTACATATTCTTTCACTTGCTATCTGAAGTTTTTCTTGCATTATTCTTATTCAATAATTTTTTTAAAAAATCCTCCAGATGTCCTATATTATTGATTTGAGTTATAAATTTTGGAGATGAAACATAAACATCTATGAAAGTATTTGTTTTTACTCAATTTTTGCGTTATCATTGAGTTTTTACATTCAAACACAGGAAAAAGAAAAAGAAATTTTATAATTTTATGAAGAAATGTCTTAGCTTAAAAGTAAATTACCGCTAAATATTATTTAGGCTTAAAATACTGAGATAAAAAAAGTAAAAATTATAAATAAGATTGAGCAATGTAGTTCAAATTGCGTAAAAAAAAAGCAACACATAAAACCTTTAGTCTCGTCTGAGTGCTTGAGTAAAATTTATTTACATTAGATGAATTTCAATAAAAAAAGAATACCATATTTTTTATAAGTAATGCATTAAAATATAATATATTAACTGAATCTTTACGGTTGTGCACATATCCAAGAAAGAATTTAAAACTCTGAGTGATGCACCACCTAAGAGTTTTTTTTTTACTTTTTTGTAAATATGGAGTAATAATTTTCTGAAAAATGTGTAATGAAAATCATCTTAAGGCATCACATTCAATTGCTGATTGTCCTTAATACTTTTTATAAGACTATAGTAAAATGATCAGCAGACGGATGTGAAAATTCTTCTAACTATTACACTACTAGGATATTATTATTCCGTAACAAAAGCTACGATAGAACATTTATCTCAAGGTTTTTATATCAGCAAATTTTCTGCACTGGCAGTTAAATAGAGCTTGGATATATCCTAAACGAAATAGGTTTCTAGTCCGTTGCAGATTTATATGACCATGCCTTAAGATGTCTCTAGTTACATACATATATTTTTAATTATAATCTTTTACGTGCGTTTGAAATTATTAGTTGGTTTCAATTAATGGAACTCTAAAGGGTTAATGGTGATGAATTTTTGAACTTAAAAATGGAGCTTCGGTCAAATGATAGGAGTGATTCTTGAGTTGGTAATTAGTTTCTACACCACGATTTCGAAATAAATTCTCATAAAAATGGTAAAGTAACTAGAGGAATCAAAATTGGAGGAATGTTGACAAGGAGTAAATAGAGGAGTCAATCTCTCAGTATGTGTAGTGGATATTTACAGGTAGTATATGGTTGTATGGGAGATATGGAATAATAATTTTCGAAGTCATGCCCATGTGAAGACTCTGAGCATCGATAGACTTAACATGCATCAGCCGTTCTAGTGTGCTGATCTTTACTGGCATGTATCACAACTCGACAACGCCAAGCACGAGTTCATGGCCATGCCCACTCAGCTACAACGGCCATCGCTTGGGTGGATATATAAACTGCTTTCTAGCCATCCAAATAAGCCTCTAGGGCAGCCAATAGGAGTCTGCACTTTACCAGCAACCAATCAGAGAGCAGGTTCTAAGCTCTCATCCATGCCAAAATTCCACCCAACTTTTCGCCCTGATGAAGAACCAAAGCCACACCTTCCGGATCTCCTCGGCTCAACCAATCACCGTTATTCCACTCAGCAGAATGAAAAACACCAATTTAGTTATTTTTTAAGGCTCTCTTTCATTATTAATTTATTTTCTCACATCCAAGTAATTTTTATCTTATTATTCTATGATAGTAATATTTTATTATTCTAATATTTTTATTACACTGGGCAAATGTAAAACTCTTTAAAGGCATATGAAAATCACCTGATAGGAGGTTAGAGACCGACAGGTCTAGGTACTCCAGCCAGTTTCTCCATCGAACTTTAGTCATGACCAACATCGCAGTTTTCCAGATATGGGATTGAGGACTGTGTAACAGTCCGGATGCCTACACAAGAACGCTTATTCAACGCCTGTTCCAAATCAGCAAAACATGAGATATCAAAGATAGGTTTATTACACGGATAAAAGGCAAAACAAAGGTGAAATGAAGGAAAATACAGCCTTCTATGAGGCGAGCGGCAAGGGAATATTAATAACCCAATTATTAACTGTGATTAATAAATACACTGTTGTAAGAGTTATTTGACTGTCAATATCATTTCAAGAAATCCCACATGTATTTATCAAATGCATACACTCGAATTCTTATGAATTATATAAATACGAAATAAAATTTTTCTGATAACATAGAGCAGGAGTGGGCAGATTTTTCGAGGGTACGGGCTACTTCTAATTTTTTTCAAGGTGTATTGCGGTCCACCTATTGGCGTAGGTGTAGTGAGCTAAAGGAAAGTATACGAGGCAGTCGAACCTCTGTTTTACGAATTTCTCTATTCAGTGAACTTTTTCCTAGTACCATGAACACATTTTACAATTTTCTTCGTAAAATAACCTCCAAATAGCGAAGTGCATTTCCTATTCAACGAAATTTTCTCTTATAATTCGATTCCCCCCCCCCGTATTTTTTAAAATACCGTATTTACTCGAATCTAAGCCGCATTTCCTCCCCAATGTTAATGCAACTGAAAATCGGGCGAGAAGGGAAATAAAATTTGTTGGGTGGGGGTGTTTGGAGCAATTACAGCTTCATGTATGTGTATTTAACAGTTTATAATATAAAATAACTAATTATTCACTTCTTATTAATTTTACTTTTAAATTTATTTTAATTTCATAAAATTTGATATCCATTATACACTATTTTTCAATTTTCACACAATCTTGTTGAGAATTTGAGGCACTACTTAGAATCGATGGTGGCATAGATTCGAATAAATATGGTTTTTATAGACCTTCGTATGATAGAATGATTATTAAGTCTTAGTGATAGGGGTCACCCCAAATTGTCTTGGCAGTCCACCGGTCGATCGCGATCGACTTAATGCCCACTTTAAGAAGAAATAAAAAAATCAGAGCTAAATGAAAGTTCCATGTAATCTCAAAAAGTGCCGAAAAAGTATATTCATCAAAAACAAAGGAAGTTATTAAGGGATTATTAGAAGTTGCTTTAAAGATTTTTAAGGCGAGGTATCGAAGATTATATTTCTAATGTGTGAAATGTATAAATAACAGTTTCAAACAATCACGTAATAAAGAGTTATATCATTAATTCAGAAAAAGGCCAATAGCTACGTTTGCTATGAAAAGTTTTGGTCAAATATTTACCGTTTAAAAGTAAACTTTATAACGCTAAAAAGTTTTATCGTAACATCGTTTTAGCAGAAAGCTCTGCCGTTAAAAACATATTATGTCTTTTTATTTCTTTTTTCAATATTTAATGTTAGCCTTTTTTCTTCTTTTATTTTATTACTCCACTGCTATTCTGTAAATATATTTGTAACACATATACACTTTACATTATTTACTACATCTGTGTTAACTCTTAAATCATAACAATATATATATGTATATATATATATATATATGAAAGAAATTTATATAATATATCAAAAACAAGAAATAATAGATAATGAACAAAACAAAAATTAATGTAATATATATATATATATAAACATTATATTTAAATATAATTAATATATAAGTAATAATGAATGTAATGATTGTATAAGCAACAGTTAAAACATGTGTTTAAAATCTGGATTATTATGTGTATTATATTTATTTTTGTAAGAAGCGAAATATAATCTTAGGAAAAATAAACTCTTAAAAACTTTTCTTCTCCATAACGCTAAATAAACTTTGTAAGAAAGTTCTTCTTTTATTTTCTACATTTCCAGGTCATTTTTCTTACAGCCTAGGTAAATGCATCTATAGGGATTTTTAAGGATTTTTCTTTCCTCTTATTTTATTTCTTTTGATGCTTCAATGCTTTGGAAAGATATTTTCGATGAGACAGGGAAGACCTCAGTACAGACAGGTGGTCGTAAACAAGGTTCTATCATCTATCATTGAGACACTTTTTTTGAATTCTTAAGAATTTCAATGCTTTAAATTTTCTTTTTCCAATTGTTGTGTATTTCAGAAAAAAATCTAAATGTCTCTTTGTTGTTTTATGTTTCTCACAGGCTTGTTTGTCTTCAGCGATTAAAAATACCTTGAATTAATTTGTATCAGGAAAGTAACAAGGGAAAAAATATTAGATAGCTTTATTTTTATTTGTTCATATTGACGTGAGGAATTCCAAAACTTCTTTCTTTTTTCTTTTTTTTGAATTTTTGGTTTATATATTTACGTTTGTTAACTGAATAAATTTAAATTAAAATTATATCCGATTCATTAAGAATTTCGAATTAATTCATGCTTTTTTGAATTAAAAAAAGTTGCTTTTTACTTATTTCAAGAAAAATGGTTGCATAAATTCTTGGGTAAAAATACTAAATAAATTTGTGCCTTTTGGATGTGCATTTTATCAAATGTACTTACCTTTTTTCCTGTTTAACTTGTATATTTATTTGTTCGAGTGTCAGTAAAGAAAATAAATTGCTGTAATATGCACTGGTTAATAAAAAAAACTCATTTTCTCTTAAAGATTAGAATTAAAAGTATTACAGATAACGTATTCATAAATTGTTTCAAAATTAAACTTTTACTGTATTTGCAGACGATTAATGCGGACAATCCAAATAAATGTTAAAACTTTCATCAACAAATGTTTTCACTTCAGTTCTTCTCAACTGATATTTCTTTTTCTTGCAAATTAAGAATGACTTGACAAACAAAAAATATGCTATAGCAAAGTACTTTTTTTAAAAAAATATATATATGAATTTCGTGATTAAATGAAGAACTTTAGTATTTTTGTGAATAATTTAATGAATAACTAATTCTAGTTTACTTTTAATAGTTAATCCAATATTTTAAATTTTTCATATATATATTTCAGCATTAAATTATTAAAAAAAAAGCAAAAAGAGAATCCTTTTTTGGTTAAATTAATGATTTTAATCGGTAATGCACATTTTTCCTCTAAACATTTTGTGTTGAAGAATAGACACACATAATTCATATCATAAAAAAAAAGAAATATTTACTTAGTAGTATTTTTTAAATAGTACTTTAGTTCTCTAAAATAGCAAAATAAAAAGGTTTAGTATTTTTTTATTTCTATCTTAACTTGTAAATTTGAGTAAAAGTGCTAGAAAAAAACTGGTCTTATGTGAAAAAAAATATCAATTTGTTATAAAGGAGTTTTATTTCATCTTCCTACTTTTTAAGCTCTAGAGCTTATATTTTAAAATACTAAATCTCTTATACAGTTCCTTAGGGCATCTTAGGATTCGTTGTTCAAAATGTTTGTTTTTTACTTAAATATTGAGTGAACTATTGGAAAAGTTAAAAACAGCTGATTCAAAACCAAAAGGTAAATATTATATATATGATTTATTCTTCGCTTTTTTTCAGTACAGAAAGAGGGATTTTGTTCGATGAAAAATTAATACTTCCCAGCTATGTTTATAATGCAAGATACAATATGTATTATGCAAAAATATTTTTATTATTTTATTTATAGATTTAAAATAAGGTTATTTTAGAAATTAT
>BMAV01010022.1:204258-223092 GCA_019973955.1 Trichonephila inaurata madagascariensis
GAATGAAGTTGTCTTTACTGACGAGACACGCTTCTGTCTGCAACACCCCGATGGTCGGATTCGAGTCTGTAGACACCATGGAGAGAGGATGCTCAACAGCTGTGTTATGCACCGCCACACTGGTCCTGCACCGGGTATTATGGTATGGGGTGGTATTGGATATCATTCTCGCACTCCTGTAGTACGCATTGCCGGTACTTTAAGCAGCCAGCGCTACATCTTTGAGGTGTTGGAGCCAGTTGTCCTTCCTTACCTTCAGGGCTTGGCCACAGCCATATTTCAACAGGATAATGCGTGATAACACGTGGCACGCATTGTCCAAAGGTTCTTCGTCAATCATCAGATTGAATTGCTTCCCTGGCCGGCTCGCTCTCTGGGTCTTTCACTGATAGAAAACATGTGGTCTATGGTTGCTCAACGATTGACCCAGATTACACCCCCAGCTGCCACACCAGATCAACTTTGGCAACGTGTGGAAGCTGCTTGGTCTATTGTACCCCAAGAACACATCCAAAGTCTCTTTGAATCAATGCTGAGGCGTGTGGCAGCGGTGATCTCTAAAAATGGCGGCTACTCTGGCTACTGATTCTCGCACGAACTACACTTCACAGAAGTCTATAAATTTAATCATTTGATACTTGGTCAACATGTTATCTACAAAATAAATTATGTTGTGCTATCTCTTGTCTTTCTTGGTGTTGCATTTACGGTGGCCACACAGGGGTGTACTTAACCTAAAACTGCACACATTTTATACAAATGCATCATTATTGTTGTGTGTCCAACTGGTCATCTAATTTTATGTGACAATACTAATATAATATCCCCTTGTTTTTTATCCACCTAGCTAATCACTGAAATAACATTACCATAACATTGATAGCCATTTTCTTTGACGAGGTGTACTCAGTGTTACTAAAATTATAAAAGGGATAAACATGCCAAAAGTTTGGAAAACACTGCTATAGATAAACGGATTTTTAATTTTTATCATAAGATTACGTCTCGGTGCTTTCGTCCGCGTTTTATTAAAAATGTAACTCCTTTCATGAAAGTAGTCTGTGTACACCAGCGTTTCTCAAACTGTGGGGCGCACCCCTCTAGAGAGGCGTGATAATCTTACCAGGAAGGGGGACGAGCATATCGAAAAGTCAAAAATAAAAGATTTAAAAAATCATTAGTTTACTAAATGGAATCAAAACAAAATACATTCTGAGATAATGAAAAAATACACATTTACAATGATGTAATATACTTATAAATGTATCAATACTGCCCAATGTATTTGTGTGATCAATAATTCATCAATACTAAGTTAAGAAGGAATTTAATAATTGCTAGTGACCCCATGGGCTTGTAATCTACAAAATTATATGCAAAATTTAATACTTATCTTGATAATTTTAGCAGTTTATAATTCAAGTCATATTGTAGCTTTAGCATGAAAGTACATAATTATTGAATTCAATACATTATTATTGCTTGGAAAGGGGCGCGATTAAAATTATGATTTAAAATTAGGTCGTTAACATTGAAAGTTTGAGAAGCTCTGGTGTACACCACTCATCATGTTAACATGTTTAGAATTCCTAATAACATATAAGAGCAACATCAGTTATTATTTTCATTAATGTGATATAATTTTAAGGTATCCGACTTTGTTCGGAACCGTGATTTTAAGAAAGCGTATACATGATAATTTTCATGATATTTAGTGTCACTTAGATTAGAATACACGTATAAAATTGTTTTATATATATAAGGACATTTTGACAAAAAAAATTATTTAAATACGAAGGTAAGTTGAAAAAAAGTTTCCCCTGTCGACTGTGGTCAGAGTTGTGTATGAAAGTCAAAAAATAGAATGAGACATTAAAGATATGACATACCTTTATTTTTCCACATAGGTACCAAGTACATTGAGACATTGGTCATATAGCTTAATAAGCTTCAAAAAGCCCTCCAGGAAAAAATTAGGGCTTTGCATATGGAAGAAGCGTTGAACGGCTTGTTTCACTTCAGTATTGCTTCCAAAGCGCCTTCCCCCGAGATTTTTCTTCAAAGCCGGTCAATTGTCGGGGCACCCATCGTGCTGACACTTTTCTGTATCGAAGAATGTCGTGGGTGATGTTTTGAGCTCGCTCATGTGAGAGATTCCAAGTTCTTCCGCTACTTCATCGATGGTGATACGCCGGTTCACTCTAATCATGTCATCCACCTTCCCGACATTTGCATCTGTAGTGGCCGTGCGCGTCTGTCCAGCTCTCGGTATGTCCTCCACTTGCTGATGTCCATCATTGAATGTGCGACACCATCTCCACACCATTTGCTTCGACATCACACCTGGCCCATAGACTTCCACGAGGCGGTTATGAATTTCTGTTCCTGATACTCCACGTGCCCATTCATAGCGGATAACCGCTCTCACTTCCTCCTTTGACCACGAATTCAAAACGCACCTTCTCTCCATACCTACTACGGCTCAAATGAGAGGCTGGTCTCCGCTTTGCGCAGGCACTGCAACAGCGCCATCTGCTTGATTTGCAGCGACCTCTACCCAATGGTGTATCGGTGACTTGCGCGTTTTCCTGATGTGTCGCCTTTCGCCCATAGACGTTCAACGCTTCTTCCATGTCCTTAAAACAATTTTATACATGTATTCTGATCTAAGTGACACTAAATATCATGAAAATTATCCACGTATGCGCTTTTTAAAATCACGGTTCCGAACGTAGTCGGATACCTTAAAGTATCCATCAATTTTTAGTCTGTGATTCGTGTTTAACATTTATTGATCCATAGTTAACATTTTGTCACGTGTACCTGTTTGTTAGCTTATTACTTTAAAAAAAAAATTAATATACAGCACTAGAAATGAAGTAAACTGCCTTTATCAATTTTATTTTATGAGTTTCTCATCATTTTTATACCTATGATCTCCGGTGTACTTCAGCCCCTCAGGAGGCTCACCTTCTTTAGGTGGGTACGGGTGTCACACATTCCTGAGGTACCCTAGTGATCTTTTCTTTTTCCCAAGGGGTTTACTATCTCTGGTAAACACGGGTGTCACGACCCCGGGGTACTCCAGTGATCCTTCTCTATTTTCGACCCTCCATCTTGTCATCCGATTTCTCCTTCTCTTCTTTTCTTGTCCAGACCACTGACCTATGAATGTTTGGCGCAGTATAGCCAAAACTGGCTCTTGCGCCATAAAACACCAAACTTATCATCATCACCGGTGTACTTCAGGACAAATTTGTGAAAATATTTGAAGTCTGCTAAATACATGTATATTTAAAGATGTTTTTAATGTGTTTCAGTAATCAGGTTAAGAGTTTTTGTGAGACGAAACCACGTAATAAATTTTTTTCAACATTATTCTTCAAACTAATCAAAAACTTTCTGTGCAATTAGAAACGAGGTTGTAAATCTGTGAGCCTGAAAAAAGTTTGAAATAAAGTTTCACTGAAGAAATGAATAATCTTTCCGAAGATAATGCAAAATATGTGATAGGGTCAAACAAAAAACAAATGGAGAATCATATGAGGATCCAAAATAAAAAATGTCGAATGGTCTTTTGCAACATAGAAGCGAAAAATACTTCAGTAAAATTCAATGGCATTATGACTATAATGTTCTTAAATTAATTTTTAATTCATTGTAAAACTAATCAATTTTGTCTGTAAAAACTTTTATAAAAACAATTAAACATGAAATATGAAATAATATATTTTCTAGCAAAAAAATTCTATTACAACTTTTCATATAATTCTCCTTCATTAAAGAAATTAATGTAAATTATAAATAATAGTAGCTGTGTACTGTAATTAATAGCTGTGAGTAGCATAAATATAAAATAGAAACATGCGAATATTTTAATAAGTTTGTTAAAAACAGCATAGTGTATTAGAAGGGATGCTTTGTAAAAAGTTTATACAGAATATTGCGTTCTTGCCTAGTTTTTTTTCTGATAATATTTTTATTTAACCACACTTTACTACTAAAGACATTTTTTTCAGATTTATTTTCATATCTTGTGACCAATTTGTGTACTTTTGCTACTTATTTGCTCAAGTAAGTATTTTTAAGATTTAAGACTAGGAAATTTGTTAATTTCCCGAAGGTTTCGAAGAAAATGAGGATATTTTTTATTATTAGATAGTATTCTTAGAACGAATCAGATTTTTGATGCGTGAAACTGTTCCATTTTATTCTTACAAGTTTAAATCCATTATGCTACAGCCGATCTAGTTTCTGAAAAATTAATAAAAATTCAATGCTTATAAATGTTTTAGGTAATTTACAATAGATGGCGCCATGAATAAATGTGAAAGGGAGGAGTGACATCTAGATTTTTCAGTTAAAACATCAGTTCATTTTTTTAAAACCTTTCACACGCCAAATGTTCCACTGGTGGAACATCATTTAAAAATTTAAAAAACAAAAAAAACCCCAATTTTATACCATTTTTATGTGCAATTTTGTTAGTAATTCTAAATTAAAATTATTATCTAGAATAGAAAATATTTATTAATTTTTTAGTGTGAACGAAATGTTGCTAAAATAAATAGGGTCTCGATGAGAAAAATATAAACTCAGATGTTTTAAAACTTTTTGTCAAGGAAAATTAAAATATAATCTTAAATTCTGAATGCTTCTAGAAGGAAGTGGATGTTTGACGGGGATTTTTCGTCATTTCCTTCAACCTCTACAGCTGCTTTTATTATTTGAGTTCAATGCCTAAGAGTAATACAGAAATTCTTTGAATGCATAAATTCCTGCTTATGAACTATGTAATATTTTTTAAAAAGTGGCTGGAAAGCCTAATTTTTTACTTAATATATGTTATTTTTGTGTAACATTTAAAAAGTCACTTACAACTATTTTTCAAGAATTGGGTACACAAAAATCGAATTTTGAACATAGATATCATTTATCATATTTTTTAAAATCATAGAAAAAAACTAAGTAATAAAAGTCAATGTTCCATTTGTGAAATATGTTACGAATTATATAATTTTTTTTTCCGTTTTTTACCCTTTATATATCCTATGACTGAATTTTATGTCATATTTAACTGATGAATAATCCATAAAAGCGTCGGGTTTTTGAAATTCTTTAAAAAAACAAAAGGGGGACCGCAAATGCGTAGCAGGATGTAACTAGATGATGCAGTTTAGATTTTTGCTTGTAATTTCTTCGAGCCCTATTTAAAATGGGAAGGGAGAACATCAAAACAATATACAGGAATTGTTTCTTCAGCTAACGTTCTAAAATTCGAATTTGAGTTGAAGAATGTTAGAATAAAATTTAAAAAAAATATTTATCAGAGAAATAATTTTAAATATTCAACTACATTATAATTGAAAAAAAAAAATGTTTGGATAGATCATTAAATTTTTTTTCATTAAAAACACGTTTCTTTTTTTCTTTTCAGGAATAATCTTTATTTATAGAAGTGGTCACCTACTTAAGGCAGAAATAATAATAATAATAATAAAAAAACTATGATTGTAAGTGCAAATTTCATAGGTTTTTATTACCAATAACACAAAAAGTATAAAATATAAAGATAAATTATGACTAAAAATAACCTGTGATCCTGATTAAAAACCAAATTGTTAGAATGATCTATGATCATAACTAGACGGGTCTTATTTTCTTTGAATAAATCAGAAAATAAATAAATAATATTAAAAAAAAATTCTGAAAATACGATTGTTCTGTAACTGTTAAAAAACCATTAAAATGACTTTATTCTAAATTTAGAAGTGTTTTTCTAAAAAGGAGGAAGTGTGTACTAACGAAACAAAAGTTTACTGCAATGTAAACTGCTTCAATTTTTAAAGATTTGTTTCATACGTTTTATTATAATCCATTCAAATAAAAATGTAATTTTTCTGAAAATAAAAACGTATTAAGTATTTATTTTCTCACGGTATTCATTCTTTTTAAATGACTTAAGATTGTTCTTTTGATCTGTCATTAGCATCTAATACCTTTCTTGACAATTTGTTTGAGTTTTGGCGATCAACTATATATATATATATAGAAAAAAACTTAACTGTTAAAAATTTTAATACAGAAATTCTACTTTTAAAAAGAAATCAATTTTAATACGTGAAACCCTACCATTTTACAAAACAAATGGCTTTTCTCAAATTTTGTACGCTTTTTACATCTAAAATACACCTTGTTCATCTAGATCTGCAGCATAGACATCAACAGATTTTTAAATGAATGAGTGTTTTGTTGACCACACTAAAGCAATACAAGCAATACTAGGGCTATCAGCGACCGATCTCGTAATTTTTAACCTCCGTTGAGAAACGAGGACGAAACTTGATCTGGACCTCCCCTCACTAAACTGTCACACCATGCCAGCGTGAGGACTGACCCTCGACAGATCTAACGTCTACACGTAGGGCCTTCAGTGGGCCTGGGGCTCGAACTCACGACACGCGTTACGAGTTCGAGACCGTAACCACTAGGCTACCTCAGCCATAACACAATTTGAGACGTAAATATACGGTACTTTTGTTGAAGGAACGAAGCATTGGAACAGGAAAATAAACGGAAAACAATGTTTAAGAGAAGTGAGTTTAATTTTGATTTCATATACAGTAGAACGTGTCGTTTATCCGAATCAATTGGGACCGGACACCGTTCGGATACGTGATTGTTTGGATAACGGAAAACCGAATGCAATCCATGCAGTACATGAAACCGTACACTATACGAATATTGAAAATCATCACATGCGGGAAACGTGCTTGAAGAAAAAGCAAAATAGGTGCAAAATGTAGCAATTTTACCTTTATTGTGGAAAATAATCACTATTTTTCGCTGTACCATTGTACACCTTTGTTTTTTCGCTGTAAGGTCTCCGATTCTCTTTAGCAGCAGTAGTTGAGTAGGACAGCACTCTAATTGTTGTTCGTATCACTCCATAGCTATCTCTAACACAGAAAATACGCCAGCATTTGATGGACACTTGCTACTTTCGTTGTTGTAGTCCTCGTCTTCATCCGTTTCATCGTCGACAGTATCGGATTCTTCTTGCACGGAAGTCACAATCTCGTCATCATTTAGCATTTGAAATCCACAGTCTTCTGCATCGCTTGCCATCCAGGTTTCTACATCTTCATCGCATTCTTGAAATCTTGGGATCGATTGGTCAAAGACGGTAATCTCCACTTTCTCCCTTCGCGAGACGGTTCAATATTTCAAGTTTTGTCTCTATCTTCATTTTGAATTCGAAGCCATAGCAGTTCACAACGTAACAAAAGAGCACGTATACAACCCCTTTACTTGGAAAAAACTGGCCTAGTATTCCGCGTAGATGTTTACCAAATCACACAACTGAAATTCCCCAAATATCCCTGACCTTGGGTTTTCCCGTCACTTTTGGCCTCACGCGAAACAACTGTAGAGCATTGCACTGTTCGAAAACGTATTCTCATACTGTACATGCAGTTGACAAAAAAAAAACAAAAACAAAAAAAACCTGGTTCTGATATTTGACGCTCCCGATAATAAACGTTCGGATAAATGACGTTCTACTGTATTGCGTTTTGCTTTTGAATGTTTTAATACGTTGCCTTTATATTGTTTGTTATAGCCGTTAACGGCACAACTATTTTATCACATAATTTGTTTTGAATCAGTAGTTGATTCCTTATGGCCTGTACAGTTCTATTTTCTTCAGGAAATAAAATTATTAAATTTAAAAAAATCCAGAAGTCTATTTGTAGTAAAATTCACCAAAAGATTTAAAATATTTTATTAGATATTATTTATTTAAAATATTCATTTATAATGCAGTTCATTTTTCGTTATTTTTAATATTTTATGTCTGCAACAGAGTTGGATTGGACACATACATTTTAAACTGTTACACATTTATTTCCCCGCAATTTTCAAACATTATAACATTTTACAACATTATAGTAGTATTAGTATGTTATTTCCATTCTTAAAATAAAGAATTGTAAATACACAGATTCTGTTTCTCCCAATATACTTTTATGACAGGAAATTATTTCAAATGGGTCAGAATTCATGCATTGCCATCATTTAAAGTGAAAATGGGGATTTATAAAGTCAGATAAAAAAAAAAATGGTTTTGTTTCCGTTCACATTTATTCTTCTCCATTGGAGCATGTAATTAATAGTTCCGGTCTCTGTAGGAGACGGGGAAAGTGTTAAAAAAGTAATGCAATTTTCCACAGTTACTATAAGAAGTAGGCCCAGCTCCTTGTCATTAAGTTTCGACAAATGATGCAATTGAGAAAATAGGTTTTAAGGGGCAAAAAAAAAAGAAGAAAAAGTGCGATGGAAAGGATTGTAATTATTGTGAATAATACATTTGAGGAATTGATTTCCCCTGATATTTCAGCGCATTTAATTTTGTTGTTCGCAGTTAATATTTTTTCAGCTAACTGCAAAAAATATTTAAAACTGTGCACAGTTGTCAAGTATAGTTGACACAAATGCTTGAAAATTACAGATATCGAAAATTTATTATGTTACGTTTTGATATTTTCATTTATATTCCTTACTATCCAATTTTAGTTTAAATTTGTGTTGATTATAGCTAGTTACTTCGTGGGAATGTCTTATCAGTATATTAAGAGCAGTTGTATTTTCCGGTTTCGGATTTATCAATGAATTACCAAGTTTTCAATAAATATAATTGGAATAAATTTTTTATTTTACAAAGAAATAAAATTCTTTTTCGAGTCTCATACCAAAACAAATTTTCTAATGTAAACTAGTTATGAATATCCTCGTTTATATATATAATGTATTATAAAGAAACTCTCTAATAATATATATATATATACAGTGGTACACACAAGGGGGAGAGTCCACGGGTTCGGACCCCCAAAAGCCCTTGATGTTTTTTCGATTGATTATAATCCTATGTATACCTTACGCAAAATTATATTAAATATTTATTAATAATAATTAATTTTGCTAATTATTTATTTAATAATTAATTTTTTACTGTTTTTTGTTCCCGAAAATCGATAAAACAAAAGAATATGTTGGGAGGCGTATTGGAGCATAATATCAGAATGGTGGATTTTCGATTCTGGACCTCCCACCCCCTTGAAAAATTCACACAAGATTTTACTATACTTTGAAATCAAATATACTAAATCTTATAAAACTTTTATCAATGAAAAAAAATTAAAATCAAATCCTTCTTAGATTTCGAAGCCCTTCTTCCTCTTTTGAATAGTATCTTTTTTCAGAAACCTCTTATCTGTCGCCAAAATATTTCAAGAATGTATTTTTTTTTGATTGTTCAATGAATTGTTGAAAAATTTATTTCGTTTTTCATAACTTAACTTCAAAAACAATTAATAATTCGTTAAAATTTTTCTTTGTCTTTTAGATCTATTGAGAGATAGCTTGATATTATTATAAATTCTTCTCTTTTTATAAATCGGCTTAGATTTTCATTGATTAAATTTCCTTATTGAAAGGATTTTTAAATATTTTGTGATTTGTGCGTCAATTACCTGTCACATTTAGGAAATAAAGTTCTTTTTACATCAGCAAATGTATAACAAATAATATTTTGTTTAAATATGGCTTTTTCTAGCAGAAAAATTGACATACATTGCATGATAATAAGAGGAATAATTTATTCAAATAAATTATACAGTATATGTTTTTCACTAATACATACGAAAACATATATACGAGATATGCTTTAACAAGTAATATAAAATTTTTTTTTTTTAAATCAATTCCTACTTAGATTAACAAAGAAAATTTTTATTTTAGCTACTTTTTATTAAATAGTTACAATTAATATATAATTTATGTATATGCATAGGAAAGAATCACAAACATTAAGTGGCAATTAATTTTTATTAATTATCATTAAAGTATCGTATTGTCATTCAAAACAATCGTGTATATAAAATTTCAGTTTCACTGAATGCTTTAAAACGCGAGGAAAAAAAAAAATCTTTTAAAGTTTTGACGCAAGTCAGTAAAAATGAGCCAACGTGACTGTATCTGTAAATCTTTAAATAATTAGTCTCAGTCAATTAATTTTTATTAATTATAATTAAATTATACCATATTGTCACCCAAAACAATTGTGTATAGAAAATTTCAGCTCAATTGAGCGCTTTAAAATGTATTTTATTAATGATTGAAAATTCCCCCAAAATAAATAAATAAATAAATATATAGAGAGTGTGAGCTAATAGTAGGAATTGAAAAATATATCAGAGAATACAAAATATCTCAGAGATTGATGAATGGGGCTAAATTTAATGGACTTAAGATAGTTTTATGAATAACTTATTTGTGTTTTTAATATTTAATGCCGGACAAATAAGCATTCTTTTTTATTAAAATATATCCAGGAGAAAAGAAGGAAGTGTATATTAACGTGGAACTATAAAGTAATACGATAGTTATTGGAAGAATGCCCAAGGAAACCGATCTTACCTGAAAGGGTCTTGGAGCTACAAATCTGTCCTCCGCAGAACAAGAAGGCTGTTGGCGACGGACTTCGTAATTTTGATTCATGGTCAAGTGATGAAAAAAACACCTCAGCTGGCAACTCACTATCCTAATTTCCACACCATACCAACGTGAGGATTTTGAGTCACGATAGATTTAACATGCATCGGCCTCTATATGGCTAGTATTTTATGGCACTAGGGCTCGAACTCGTGACCACTAGGCAACCGTGGCCACCAGAAAAAAAGGGATAGATGAGATTGACATTTATTTCCCAATGAAATATCTATAAAATTTTTAACTTCCATTTAGATTGAAAAACTTGCGATTTACTAAAAAAAAAATTCAAAATTTTGAAGAAAAAATTTTTTTTTTGCATTTTAATCAGTTATTTTACTCATCATAAAACATCATTAACTAATCATCATCAGCAATTTTAATTTCAGTATAGTTTGACTGAGGATTATGTGATTTTTGTCGCATAGGTTAATTTAGTATTCATAATATTTAAACTGAAAATAGACCGATAAATTTCAAAAAGAAAAAGGACCTATTTTATTATTTTGCTTTTTTCAAGAAAAAAAAGGTTGTTTTAAAATAATTTAATTAAGACAAGTACATTTTTTTACCCAACCCTGGTGATCCCTGTGACTCACACTCATACTCTGTCTTTCGCCCCCTCTCACTCAAGAGCGCGGATCGCCACAATGGACTATGTTCTAGGTCAGGGGTGCCGAACCTTTATGGATCAACGTGTCATTTTTTCTAAAGAAGCTTTTAATGAGGTATAGACGTGCCATCAAATAATTTTGACTTGGGATTATTGGGAAAAAATGTAACTAAATACTAACAACAGAAAACTCTTATTTACTCTGAAAAAATACCTTTTGCATTGTATAATTATGAATGTTTTAGTTATACGTGTAATTCAAATTAAAGAGTACCATTAGTGTGACTTCTGTTGTAGATTGCGTGGGTGACAAATAACTTATATTAGGATTGTAAAATGTTACTTTTTGTAGAATACATGCTGAATTTGAATCATCTGCCGAACGGTTTCTAAACAATTAATTATTTTTTCTGGGGTTCACTGTTTTTGACAAGAGGGTTTGTGTGATTTGTTTCAAAATACCGTTTTACCGATGATGTTCTGCATACCACTATTCCAGAACACAAAACACACACCGCTTTGTCGCCTTTACTAATAACACCATGTTTCTCGGTCCACCAAATTTGAAATTCTCTGTTACACTTACTACATTGCACTTTTTATTCTTTTTCTGAACTATCCATGTTAAATAACAGCTAAAAATCGTAAATATAACACAGATAAACTTTAAAATACAGTTGTGTCAATGAAATTGCGTAGACAAACTTTACATCATAAGCAATTGTAGTCTACAGTGTAACTAAGGCAGGATATTAACAAACGAGTGTGCCCTCCGATCACTCGCGTTTGTTCGTAATACTTAATTGTGAACTTTGAAATTTTAAAAAATAAAATGCAAACCATTTTGATCACTGACGTGCCAAAAATATTGTGTCGCGTGCCATCAATGGCACGCGTGTCACTGGTTCGCCATCCCTGTTCTAGGTCCATCCTCTAATTACATGTCTCTCTTTTGCTTTTAATTCTACTTTTGTCTTGTGCTGCTCACTAGTTAGTTTTTCCCTTTGCTTAAAGTGAAACTATCTTTTCCACCTCATGGTACTTTGTAGCCTCCATTGTTCATATTAGATCGTATAAGTTACTATGTCAAACGACCTTACCACTATTGGTCTGGTCTTTGACTTAGTGCGACGTCATGGAATTCGTAAATATTACTTATCCCTTTGGATAACCCCCACATTTACTACTTGGCTCTTCCCTCTCAAAAGTTTGCGGACACCTGGCCCAGAAGAATGAAGAATGTAAGTTATGGAAAGAAATATACAGTAACTCAGTACTTCTCAAACTTTCGATACTTGCGACCCAATATTCAATCATAATTTTCATCGCGTCCCCCTCCATACAACAACCATGTATTGAATTCAATAATACTATACTTTGACACTTAAGCTACAACCTCTTAAGTTCCAACGGCCTATATAAACTTCTCCGGACGTATATATACGTCTTTCCGCAGTCTGATCTTCTCTATGTACTGCTACCCATAAAATTATTCCGAAGGCTTTGGAATGAAATAAAAGGACCATGACGGAGTGTTTGCGAAGAATTTACTTAATTCAGAGAAGGTTTTACTTATTTATTCCTTTTCATCCCCCCAATACATCACATACGCTCTCCTATGCAGAAAACGGTGGTCTTGGGGAGAGAATCACGTAACTTTTAATCGGTAGTTAAGGGATTATTTATAAACCGTACAAAAAAAAAAATCAAGATAAGTGTTAATTTGTGTACGAATTTCATACATTACAAGCCCATGGGATACTGGTAATTCTTAAAAATGTATTAACTTAGTTTTGTTAAATTAATTATAAAATACATCGTGTGTAATACTGATATATTTATAAATGTATTATATCAGTGCAAATATGTATCTTGTATTTTATTTTGCGAGAATGTATTTTATTTGTTTACTGTCAGTAAATTAATAATTTTTTAAAAATAATCTTTAGTCTTCTACTTTTCAATATGCTCGCGTCCCCCTCGTAGGGTTATTACGCCCCCGTAGGGAAGTGCGCCCTACAGTTTGAGAAACGTTGCAGTAACTGAACAAGAAAAGCCACCGATGTGACAAGAAATAGCATAAATTGGGATAAAAGTGAATATAATAATCGACGAAAAAGAACTTGATATTCTAAAGCACATTGTTCCGATTTAAATGTTGAAAATTTTTTTCCCTAAATTAACGTTTCTCAAACTGTGGAGGGCAAGCACATATCGAAAATAAAACATTATTTTAAAAAAACTATTAATTTACTGAAAGGAAGCAAAACAAAATACTTTCCGACATAATAAAAAATAAAACACACATTTACAGTTATATAATATACTTATAATTGTATCAGTACTGCTCAAAGTATTTGATTATTAATTTATCAATACTGAGTTATGAACCAGTTTAATAATTACTAGTGACTCCCAAGGGCTTTCACATACTTAATTTAATACTTATTTTGATAATTTATACAGCTTATAATTAAAGTCGTATATTATATATAATATATATATATATATATATATTGTATCTTTAGCGTCAAAGTACATTATTGAATTCAATGCATTGTTATTGAATGGAGGGGAGAGGGCGAGAGGAAAATCATGATTGAAAACTGAGTCGCAAATGTTGAAAGTTTGCGTAACACTGCACTAAATGAATATAAACTGTTCTTTGCATTAAAAGTTTTTGCACAAATATATATATATATATATTTTTACAGATAACTTTTGTGTTCAAGTGTAATTTATAAAGATTTTTTTTTCAATACATAATAAATATTTTATCGAAACTTTCACGTGCACGCATTAATTGCTTAACGAAACACAGCTAATATATTGTTAATGTGATTTTTTTACTTACAATAGTTGAATTGCAAAAGGAAATCAACAATTAAATTAGAAGGAGTAGTATTACAAAGTACGAATGAGGATACTTAAAAGTGTTATTTCTAAATCGCAATTCTGAGTGAAAGATGTGATCAATAAAAATTTGAGTGCTCATGAAAAAACTTTTTAAAAGGTTGTTTTAAACTCAAACCATTTTCCAAGTACTGACCCTTTTTTTTCAAGGTTACGATAAATGCATTTTTTTTTCGTTTCCTTTATTTTTGTAATTTGTTTTTAATACTTATCTTGATAATTTGTAAGGTTTGTAATTAAAATCGTATTGTATATTTATAGTCAAAGTACATTAAGGAATTCAGTACAATGTTATAATATAGAGCGGAGGGGGCTAGAGGAAAATTATGATTGTGTGAAAACTGAGTCGCAAATGTTGAAAGTTTGAGAAACACTACCCTAAAAGAATATAAACTTTCTTTGCATTGCACAGAAATTTTTTAGATAATGTCCTCTTGTAATGAGGAAATGACTATCCTATTTACTTACACTAAAATAAATAAGATATGTTTGTGAAATGAACAGCAATTTTTTTTATTGTACTAATGTCTGTTTTGCATTAATAGCAAGATTCAGTGCATTAAAATTCCTATTTTTTAAAAATAATTTAGAACTGAAAGAAATTAATGCTAATGCAGCTATATATTTCTGATACTGACTGATACATTAACTTCATTTGCGTTTACTTTTAGTTTTCATAGAAAAAGTTGTGTGCTATTTTTACGACACGGGTCATTAGTTTTAAAATGCTATGAGACATGTAACTTCGTTTCTTGACAAGTCGAGATATATTTTTTCAAAAAAATCATCCGACATTAGAACATTTCTGATTTGTTTATTAGTAACGAATCTCGTAATTTTAAACCACTGTTACATGATACCTGACAGTGCTAATCTAAGATGATATTTACACTTTTCATACACTTTTAAACGCATTGCCTTGTAATTTTCGTGAAGATATGATATCTAATTAAAAATATATAGCCTTGTAAAAATTGCATTGGAACGTTTTCAAATGTAAAAATTTATCGAATGATATTAGTATGTTTTCCTAAAACGCGAAAATTGAACAGTTAAAATTGCGCAATTAAATGATTCCAAAACTTCTGGAAGGTTTTAAAATTTAAAGTAGAAAAAAAAACTAACTATATATATATAGTTATTTTTCATGATCTGAAAAAATTCTTTATGAAAAGTTACATAAATAGCAGCTTTTGAAAATGAACAGTAATTTTTCATGTTCACAATTTTCGGTAATGAATATCAAAAAATTTTTGAAAATTTTTTATATTTAAAAAAGAAATTATTACAAGCTACATTTAAAAAAATATTCTTATTTCTAAAATTATTGAAGAAGGATAACTTTAATGTATTCAAATTTCTCGTAATTATGTTTAAAAGTTAATTTTGAGCTGTACTAGTTTGATCTGTGCTAGTTACTTAACTGAAATATTCATGTTAAAGACAAAAAAAAAAAAAAAAAAAAAAAATTAGTGAGTTAAATGTTTCAAGTTTCGCTTGTGTTTCATTCCAATCCCCCTTACGTCAATTTGTAATTTTTGTAACCAAGAACAATTGGTAATTTCTTAGAAAATAAAGCAAAATGAAAGTGTGTGAATTTTATTCTAACTTTATTAATTAATCCACATGAAATGTTTTGCAAATCCGATGTCATTTTCATAAGTAAATGAAATATTTGGCATTTTTATAAACAAAATTTTATACAGCATTTTTTTTTGTTCTATAATCTGTTGTGTTGATTTGATGTTGAAAAAAAAAAGAACGTTTTTATAGCTTTGATTTAAAAAAAAATTAACAACTTCCCCAGGTGAGGATCGAACTCACAACCTCGGCATGACTCGCAGGCACTGCCATATAAGTACCGCGCGCTAACCAGTTGCGCCACTGGGGACGTTCCGCCGAAGGAGAAAAAGTAACATCAATAAGTACTCTCCTCCCACCCACCTATTCAATACAAATTCACATACGCTATATGTAAAAACGTGGTTTAGATAAAGAGTTTTCGAACAGTTTTGATTGGCAGCCATCACAAGGTAGCATAGAATTTTAACAAGTGTATAAGTATGCTGGAATTTATTTGAATGTATTATTTTTTAATATTGTCATAATTGAAACTGTTAAAGGTAATGTGAAGAGCCTTAACTTTCAAATGAATTTGAGAATTCCTTAGTTTATAATACTTTGAGCTACTTACTGCCTTTGCACATGCTTTGAAACATTTTTTAATTTATCTGTAAAGGAAATTATATTGCTTTTGTCAAATAAAATTATTGCAAGCAGTATATTTTGATCTGTATAATATTGTGTCTATTATTTACGCATATTTAAGTAATGTTTTTCGAAGTACAAATAAGAATAAATAGTTACTTAATTTATTTTTAAATTCGATGTGTTCTTACCTAATTAACAAGGATAATTTTTAATCTTAATCTTAAATAACGTGTGTGGATGATTTTGCCACATATTTTTGTTGCGGTGCGATCTATGTAGAGGATGAACAAAAATAAATAAATAAATAATATAAATAAATGATTAAATAATAGTGAATTCATACAATTAGTTATTAGTTTTATCTTGCGAAAAAGTAACTCCAGTTGTTAAAATTTACTTATTGCTTAATCCATTAGATTCTTTTCTGTGTCATAAATATATAACAGAACTAAAAATAAAATTTATTTCTTCCAATGTTTTACTTAAATCTTCTTTTGCCCAAATTACACTTAGATATTTTATTCTTAGAATAAAAAGAATGGGGCCAATAGTTTTTTTTTCTTCGGGTGAGTGAGTGAATATTATAACGTCGCACTATTCAGCTACAGCTGAGGGCTTTTGGCGACGGATCTCGTAATTTTGAACCATGGTCAAGTGACGAGGATGACACCTGTGAGCTGGCATCCCCCCTCTCCTAACTACCACATCACACCAACGGGAGGACGTTTGAGCTCTCCATAGATTTAACGTGCATCGCACCCCTACATGACGGGTCTTTAGTGGTAAAGGGTTCGAACTTGTGTGATAAGCCAGCCATGATCCGATACCTTGACCATTTGGCTACCACGGCCACTTTTTTCTTCGAAAAGAAATCTGCTATCTATTACTAAAGAAATTTTTTTATTTAAAATAAAGGTACCTGTGAAAAGTATAGAATTTTCAAAAATAAATGAAGATATAAGATTCTTGAAATATTTAACATCCAATATTTAAATTTTCAAAATAATATTTTTACTGCAATTATATAAATCAAAATATATTATTTTAAAAGTCAATACATTTTTTGGGATACATTCAAGACGCACTGGAATTGACATCCCACGCATTTTTAAGTTATTTCCATTTTTTTTTATTTGTAGGGTATCCTAGACTTTTTTTGTGATCTAAATGTTCACAGGTGTATAAAAGTCTGATGAACTATTCACCGTTTATTCATTTTCTTTCAATGTAAGGTAAACGGTATACTTCTTTTATTTAGACGAAACCATTAAAAGAGAAATATTACGTCACACGAAATCAGAATAATACAAGCAATTCGCGCATGCTCTCTCATAGCTTTTCTAATTATAGCCAATTATTGTGACGTGATCTGGTGGATCACGAAACTAAAAATGACCGATTTAAAATTTCGTTTTAAGAATGACCAGTGAAAAAATTTCATAAGAAAGTACTGATAAATGCAAGGTTGGGGTAAAATATTTATAAACACAGGTTGTAATCTACGGCAGCTTGACGGTACTTACGTCACAAGTAGCATTATAACTAAGCTGATACTTGAATGATTATTCGATTGTTAATTGTTGCATATTTAATTAATATATCAAATAATCAAAGAGAGAGCTAATAATTTGTTACCTTAATTTATTATTCTTATTGCTATGTTGATTTCAAAAGTATTATCTATTTTTTTCTCTATTGCTTGATTTTTTTTTCCATAATAGCGAAAAAGTTTGCTGCGAATTGTTTGCTTAAGAATTCGCTTCATAACAGAATATTCATATATGTACTGTCTAGACATATTGATAAAACTATATTTTGCTTTAAAAATATTAGATTTCGATTGTGATAGAAATGAACTACTAAATATAAATAACGTTAAAAAAAATTTGACGCATTTCTGCGTTTATTTAAACAATAACTCGTCCTATTAATTTATATTTTGATCATTGGTTTAGTTAGTCCTGAGTGGGCCTGGACTTGGAGACCCTATTTTGAGACCTCTTAACGTTTATTGATCTTTTGCTTACACATTTTGGGGCCCCGTATCATTGATACGGCGGTAGCTACGCCCCTGATTTTGATTAACGAATATAATTTTTTTGCTATTAATTTACTGTTTTTATTTTACTTATGAATTAGTGTTAATAATTATATGTATTGTTTGACACATTAATTTGTCACATTACAAGTTATAATTAATAAACTAAGTATATGACTGCAAGTAATTTTATCAAATCTATTTGCTTCTGAATTTTCGAATTCAGTGTACTGAATTTACCCCCAAAAAGGTTAACACAGATTATGCAAGCCGTAATTATGATATTCGAAGTGTAATTATGGTATGTACGTAATAAGTAAAGAAAATATTTAAAAATAAAACTTATTATTAATAAGTATTTGTTAAATACTTTCTTTGATATCTGTACTTGTATAGAACGTTATTATAATCCCTATTCATTAGGACAAATATTTCCCATTCTTGGATAGAAATGAATGTATATGTATATATGTGTGTGTAAGGATAATTAAATTAGATTAAAAATTAAATT
>BMAV01010022.1:237561-254854 GCA_019973955.1 Trichonephila inaurata madagascariensis
GAACTATTAGAACTTCAGACTAGAAATTTGGTAGGCATGTTCCTTTCTCGAAATATGAGATCTCCCAAGAAAGGGTTTTGCCAAAATCAGCCCCCAAAGGATTTACAAAAGGTTAAGCACCGTTATAGATAAAGATTCACGCTTTTTAACTATTAGAACTGCAGGTTTGAAATTTGGCTGGTATATTCCTTTCAAGGAGTAGAGAACAGCCACAAAAGAGAAGCTTCTACGAAAATTAAATCCCAAGCGGGTTGTAAAAGGGGTGTTATATATAAAAGATAATTCCATTTTTTTAACCTCAACTTGAAATATAGCTGGCATGTTTCTTTTCAGATTCTCTAAGAGAGGGTTTTGACAAAATTGAGACATCCAAGAGGGGTTGCGAGGGCGTATATAAAATTCCTTTTTATGAATAATTGAACCTATAAACTTGAAATTTAAAACACATATAACTTTTGTAGAGCAAAGATCTCATAAGAAGGGTTTTTTCAAAAGTCAAAACACATGGGTGTTACAGGTGCGTTACAGACAAAAAATAAATATCCTCTTTTTCAACTATTAAACCTACATATTTCACATTAGGCAAATCTGCTTTTCTGTTGAGCAGAGATATACTAAAAAACTCTTTTTTTATTTGTTTAATTTGCAATTCACTTAAAATTAAATTTTCAAAAAAATTATTTTTCCTCCACTTGTTTTATTTTCAACTTCACCCGTGCGAAGAACGGGTATACTAGCTAATTAGTATATAAATAATAATTTTTGTTTAAATGAGGCTTTAATTAAAAATATGGATACTTTTTAGTAAGAATTATTGCTGGTCTAAGGAAACTAGTTATTAATTTCGTAAACATTTATTTTTTTACTATTCATACTGTAGGGGTTTCTTAAGGAATTATTTTCAAAAAAATTATAATTTCCTTTTAATCAGAAAAACAATATCCAATTAAATAAAAACCCGGTAATAAATAGAATATTGGGATATTCTTTTTTTACATTTTTGAAATGATTCGTATCATATATTTACACATATTCAAAATCAAGGAAATTTCGAAAGAGCAAATTAAGACATTGACTCATCTCTTTGATCAGTGGTCTCCAAATTTTTTGGACATAGTACCCTTAAAAGGAAAATAATTATAAGAAGTACCCCATTTAACATACATACACATTCATGCACTTAATTTTTTCTCGTACTTTAAAGAGTCCCGTATCCCTCGGGGTACGGGTATTACACTTAGATGACCACTGACCAGATTGAAAACAAAGAGAGAGCATGGGATTTATTTAGTTCATAAAGGATGTGACATCTCTCGCATTCTTCCTCTAACATAACCTCTATGTTCTTTGACGGCCACGATTAATGTCAAAACTTTTCCAACCCAAATCCAAGAAGTGAAACGAAGCATAAATGCAAATAAGATAACCTTTAAAAGGATAGAAATTTTAGTGAGCAAGATGGCAATTTAGAGAAAGTTCAGTGTAGAGAAGATAGAAGTGTTGATCGACTGCTTACCTAGAATCAAGACGCCACCTCGCCAATTAATAAGGTTGTACATACCATTGTACAACCTTAGGAGAAATATTTGAAATAGATTGGACGTTGAGTATTCAACCAAGGTAGGAAGATTATATTCTGAATGCTAGTATATTATTGAGATTGAGATTAGGCGGATATAATATAATTATATTGATAAGTGATCTAATTGCACGATCTGAGTTAGTTAAGACTACGTGTTTTGGTTTATTCTCACTTAATATAAGTTTGTTCGATATCTAAGTAATCTAAGTTAAATTCTTAATAAAAGTCATATTAAGAATTCTAAAATGTCTCATCATTCCGAGAATCCCACACCTCTAACTTACGCTGAAACCCTACGACATGGCTATCGAACGACGGCCATGTCGCAAGGATTAGCCATTCATTCGACAATTAAAAAGTGTAATTGCAAGTCCGGGATTGATTGTTCTGCAAAAATGGGATTATTTCTATCATTCCACAAAGTATATCACATTGGGTATATAATCAAAAAGACTTAGAAAAAATAGAAGAATCATATTAGAGGGAGAAATCATAGTCAATTTTTATAAAGGAGGGCTTATGTTACCTTCATTTTTTATAGAATCACATTTGAAAATATAAAAATTTATGAAAAATATTAAAAAAAAAATCCTTGGTGTCATTGACACTTTTGGTTAAGGTTACAGTTATGAAAAATATTCAATTATCTTCACTTACAAGGAATCTTAATCAAGAAGGATTGCCATTACAGTTTCGCTCAGTATTATGCAAGACATCATCTCATGCTTCCTCGAATGTAGGATTAGATGCTTGCGCGCATAAATTATTTGGTGTGCTTATTCACCTAATTTGTGGTGAAATCATGAAGGAGAAGAGTATGGGTAAGAATGCAAATTGTAAGATCTTTAAAAAGAATACGTATTAGAAAAAGATAGCGAAAGAAAAAGAAGGAAAGTTAAGAAAATTTAGGTAACCCTTTCTGAGCAAATGTCTGAAGCGTCGATGGAGATGTCATTGTAAAAACAAGTAATATATATATATAAAATTAAGTAAATTCCTACTTAGATCAATAAAGAAAAATTTTATTTTTTAACTGCTTTTTATTAAATAGTTACAATTAATATAAATATGTATATACATAGGACAGAATCACAACATTAAGTGGTCATTAATTTTTATTAATTCTCATTGAAGTATCGCATTGTCATCCAAAACAATAGTGTATATAAATTTCATTGCAACTAAATACTTTAACACGTGAGAAAAAAACCTTTCAACTTTTGACACAAGTCGCCAAAAGAGTCGATAAGTCACCAAAAATGATGCCAACGTGGTTGTGCGTGTATTTGTAATTCTTTAAATAATTAGTTTTAATAAATTAATTTTTATTAATTATTTTTATATTAATGAATTGTCATCCAAAATAAATCTGTATATAAAATTTCAGCTGCATTGAGCACTTTAAAATGTATTTTATTAACGATTGAAAATTCCACCCAGATAAATAAATAAATATATAAATAAATATATAGAGATTGTGAACTAATAGAGTAGGAAGTAAATTAAAGTATCTGAGACGCACAGGGAATAAACTGATGCGTGCTCAATTTTATCTGTGATTCTATGGAATAGAGAATGTTTTTTTTTTATTAACTTGGTATTGTAGTGGGTATTTTAAACTAATTATGTGCAAGCTCTGAATTTAGTGTTTCCAAAGAGATTCAGAAAGATATCCTCCAGGTAGAAATATTTTTACTTCAAACAACAACAAAATAATTCTTTTGAATTTGAAAGACTTCCAAAAAATGCGACTGCGAAATTTAAACACAAATAGAAATCAACGAAAAAATCTATAGCTTTATAATTGAAAGTATCACTAATCTTTAGATTATATACTAACAAATAAATATAATTTTATCACGTTTTTTTTTAAAACCATTTCCTTAAGTGCCTTAAAACTTTTAAGTCGATAATTAATTCTGTGAATTCTATTTCGTTGATAAACTCGTTCCTCTGTGGTAGCCCAGCGGTCATGGTTACTCAACATAGTTGCTTAACTCAGTTTCCATTCAGGTGTTTTTAATGAAATGCCTATTAAAAGATAAAATGTTAGCATTTAAAATATCTATTATTAATTATAAGAAAATCATTTTTAAAAACATTCAAATATGGAAAAAAAGCCTATTTCTCTGAACTGAAAGTTTGATATAGAAATTTAAGCATCACTTCAACTTTTTAAGGTAATATATATTGCTTTTTGAATTGGTTATTACTTGATTTTGACGTAAAATTTCAATATTTGATGTGGATTCAGGGTTGTAAGAGCAATTTTGAAATTCCATCCCTATCGTTTTTTTTCCAAGCTTCGTTAATTTCAAACTAGATGGCAGCACGAAATTTTAGAGTGTTGAGTGAAAATGCTAGATTTTACGAATTTGTGTGATTCTGAAGATGAGAACATTAAATGTAGCTGATAAGTTAACATTTACAATAAAAAAAAATTAGAAAACTTTTTGACAAAAAGTGAAAATAACGACACGAAGTCTGCTTTGCTGTAAAGCAAAAATTCCCGTTAGACTAGATCTAAGTCGGTTGACTAAATCGAGTGTAATCGAGGATTTATTTAAATTCATGGGAAGATTTTAATGCGATTCAATACCATGAGCTAAAACCGTTAAGTGGTCATGCTAGCCGCATAGTCTAGGGATCAAGTCGTGATGGGAGTCACGTGTTCTAGCTCTTCATCGTGTAGAGGGGTTGTTCAATGCTCTATATACACCAGTCATATTTTATCTGGCTATTCTGGAATGCAATAGGGTAGGAGGTTCTATTATTCAGAGAGACAAAATGAATTATTCGCGTAAATTATTTTACTTGAAATTATTCGTTTAACAAATGTGTTTATTGATTATTATTCAATTCCTACTATTAGCTCACACTCTCTCTATATTTATTTATTTATTTTGGTGGAATTTTCAATCGTTAATAAAATACATTTCAAAGTGCTCAATTGAGCTGAAATTTTATATACATGATTATTTTGGATGGCAATACAATAATTTAATTATAATTAATAAAAATTAATTGATCAAAACTAATGATTCAAAGAATTACAAATACAGCCACGTTGGCATCATTTTTGGAGACTTAGCGACCCTTTTGGCGACTTGTGTCAAAACTTGAAAAAGGTTTATTTTCTCACATTTTAAAGCGCTTATTTGAGCTGAAATTTACTATACACTATTGTTTTGGGTAAAAATACGATAATTTAATTATAATTAAATTAAATTAATTGACTGAAACTAATTATTTAAGAAATTACTGGTACAGCCATGTTGGTTTCATTTTTACCGGTTTACTGGTTTCTGACGACTGGTTTCTGATCTTAGATTCGTCTCTATTGTTGTAACAATGTAACTGTTAAAACAAATACAAAAATTGGCATCGAAAACCTTTTTTTTTTTAGCCAAACAGGGTTTGCATTGTTACAACAATGCAGACAAATCAAGCTCTTTCTTCAATTCCTACTTTTAGTTCACTCTCTCCCTATATATGTATTTATTTTTATATATATATCTTATTCAAAATTTAAATCGTTCATAAAATACTTTCTATTCATCCATTCAAAGTAGGAATTAACTTATTTTTTTTATATTACTTGTTTTAATTATTCGTTTACTAAAATTCGTATTAGAATTTAATGAATGCAATTACTTGTTTATATATTGTTCTCTATAAATAATTGTTCGAAGCCTGACTCATAATGAATAGAACTCTTGCCCATATCTGAGTACTGTACAACTTTTGTGCTATTACTTTGATGTGCCTACAATTAAGAAGTGATTACTAAATAATATAATAAGTGTGTAAGTACGTAAAATAGATTTCAGCAAGTATTCCTTAACACAGTCAATAACTAAAACGTACTGGAGTATTTTATATTTTTTACAATGAACAAAGCAAAATGTATCAATATAGAAAAATTAGAAATATCATCGATAAATATTTAAAATTAAAAAACATGAAATAAAAAAAATTTAAAAAATTAAAAATTATTGATATAATCTAAAATTCATACTTTAGTATTTTTTTTAAAAAATTTATTTTCTAGAAGTTACTTAATAATTGATTGTCAAACTGAATATAAGAATAGAAGCAATAAGAGCAAGTAGTTATAAACGAGAAAAAAATTAGTTAGAAAAGAGGTCAAATAAATTATTATACAGGTTAAAATATAGGAAAGAATACGATAGTTATGAATTTTTCATTTTGTTTTTTGGAAAAAAAGCTCTCTTTTTCTCTCAATATATATATATAACAAATTGTTTTGTTTTCATATATTTGTTAAAAGATTCCAAAGTCTTAAAATCTCTTAAGTATATTTATTAAAGATTATAAATCTTCCTTTTGGAATGTATGTATAGGATACACCAAAAATTTTTTCAGGAAAATTTTACAGTCAAGTTCGGAAAGACAAAATTTAGAGCCTATTTTTCAAATTGATAGATGGAGGCCTTTTTTTTGTTCAGAAAGCAGAAGATAAAACCGATTGTGAATTTCTAATCTTAAAAAAAAAGTACTAAAGGGAAGAAAATTAAATGTGAATGTGCGTGAATTGCAGAATTTTTTATTACCAGATATAACGCGTGAATAAAGTTGTTTAATTAAACAAACTTTAAAAATGATTAATGCTAATTTAAGAATTTCTTCCTTTTCTAAAAAAAGAAAAAATGTTATTAAAATAATGGCATAAATGTGATCTGATTATCCTTTTTTTAGACATAAATATCGGAAAATCATGAAAAAAAATGCATGGTTGGGTGAGTTGCTTAAACATGTAAAAAGAAAAAGAAATTACATTTTCAGAATAATTTGATGATGCTTTCCAGAAAGTGTTTGAAAATTGCAAAGTAAGAAAGTCAATAAGGCATTAAACCATTCTGGCTTATTTATCTTAATGGTTCTGATGGCCAAAATATCTGTATTGCATGTCGGCTGCGAAAATTTCAATAGGCTGAACGATACCTTTTTGGTGAATTCATACTCGATACTAGTATATTTAGATGCTGCTGTAAAAGATGCTGTCGGATTGAGAAAGGTGGAATGAATAAATCAATTCTTGGGTAGAAGCGATATCATGTATAAACGAGTTTGGTATGATTGGTTAAAAAAAATTGGCAAACTTCAGCATCAATATGGCAGTGATCGACCTATTCGAGAAAATGTCAAAAAGTATTAAAATTAACAACCTCACGGGTTTTTGCTTAGTTAATTTTATGGATAATACAACCTTATAGCATCTTTACAAAAAATTCTGATCCCACTTAAAGCACACTCTGAGTACATCTCCTTTTCATGGCTATGGGGTCTTAAATATTATACTTCCCAAGTAGTTTTCGTCAAAATGAAGAATTATAATCACACACATAATCATGGCCCTTATAAAAGTTCTATGAAAATATACAGAGAGTCTCACATAAATAGCACCTAAACTCTACACAGTCAGATTTATTGTTGGGCCTCAAGAAGAACCTGTAAGGGCCATAATTTTTAAGAAAAGTACGGTGAATGATTATGAGTGAATGATGATACTTGATGGTTCATGATGGAATTCAGGGGCATTATTGTACTCGTGTATGTGATTTAATGGCGATGGCATACACCCGGGGTGGGCATTACGTTTATTGCGATCGACCAGTGGACCGACAAGACATTTTGGGGTGACCGCCTGAAGATTTTAGCAGTTGGTAATCATATACGGAAAATTCTACTACTGAAGTCTTCTACTGAATATAACAACAAAAACTAACTTCTTAAAAATGTTTTATTTTTTTAATGTATTTTGAATTGTTTCATAATAAATGCATCATTTGATATAATTATATTTGTGGCTATTATTATTAAGTTTGTCTTGCGCTTTGCTTTAAACGTGGTTTTAAAAGTGTTTTATTTTTAAATTTTAGTTCTGTAGGTATAAGTACATATTCCGTATTTATTATTGCTATAAAAATAACTTTTTCCTTACCTCGACATTGGGTAGTGGCACAAAAAAGAATTTTTCGGGGAGGGGGGCGAGGTCGTGAAGGTCTCCCATTCTCGTATTATACCCAAAATGCAGCCAAACACAATTTTTTTTGATTTTGTCGAATGTAGAGAACAAAAAACAGCAAAAAATAAATTGCTGAATAAATAATTAGCATTAATTAATAAAAAAGTTACTAATAACAAATACTTAATTACATTTTATGGACTATATACATGGGATTATAATGGAACGGAAAAAAAATCAAGGGCTATGAGGGAGGGTCTGGGCTCGTGAACCCACCCCCTTGTATGCGCCACTAACACTGGGTGGACCGCAACAACTTGAAAAATTTAGAAGTAGCCCGTACCCTGGAAAGGTCTGCCCACCCCTGGCATACACCAACCGCTGGATAGAAGATAGGAGTCCGATTCAATGGCCGCCACGATCACCAGATCTCACACTGTTGGATTTTTTTTATGGGGCAATCTCAAAGAATTGGTGTATCGAGACGTAGAGTCGACACAAAAGGACTTAGTTTCACGTCTTCATGCTGCTTGTACTTCGGCGGTACTAATTTTCCATTCCGTGGCACCCTCAAGTCTGTCTTATTACACAAGGCGGACATTTTGAATATCAGCCTTTATAAATATTTGCAAATACTGCTATTGATGTGTTCGATATGGCGTTTTTTCCTTGCACCATCCTACTTTGTTTTCGTATTTTTCTCGTAAACTATGGATCGTAAAAGTACAGGTCTTAGGGAATTTTTTATATACTCCCTACGAGGAATATAGCTGGGAAGAGTTTGGGTTCTAATTCTTTGGACAACCTGTATTCGTATCTCCTTTACAACAGCAAACATAGAATTTTCCAATTTCAAAGCGAAATATTATTTCGTAGAAAATAAAATAAAATACATAAGAATAAAAACACTAACATACCTAATCGATAATTATACCGATTGATACCTAATATACCTATCGACTTATGGTTATAGTTTTACTAACTCCTTTTTATTGACTTGATTATACTTTTATTTCTTGAAACAAAAAGCTTTTGCACATTCGTTACAAAAGTGTATTGTCATTTTTGTTCTTATTTCTTATCTTCTTCATCACAGATAGATAAATCCGTATCATAGTCACTGCCATTTTCATTGGTTTCCGGCAAATATTCTCACTCAGTATCACTTTCGTTGAGTACACCCACATTACAGGCGGCCGATAATTCAACCACGCAAAAAATCTTCCACATTCATCATCACTGTCATAACTATTTGGTTATGGCATTGAATGGTCTACAGCAGTGTTTCTCAACCTTTTTATCGCCGCGGACTGGTCAACGTTTGTTAATTTTACCGCGGCCCGCTGAGAGGGAGAACGTTGATTGTTCATACTTTAGACTGTTTTGATTTAATAATTTTAATTTAATTGTATTTAATCGTGACTTCAGAATGAAATACAGTTAAGGTATTCGACTACGTTCGGAACCATGATTTAAAAAAAAGCGCATGAATGGATAATTTTCATGATATTTAGTGTCACTTAGATTAGAATACATGTATAAAATTATTTTAAGGACATTTTGACAAAAAAATTATTTAAATACAATATTTCGGCAAAAAATTAACTTAGAATACTTTTTTTTCCAAATGTTCTCCTTTTGTGAAAAATGCTTCTATTATAATAATATTTTGCCTGTATATAGCTCAGACCTCTGTACAGAGGCTCAACTAGAATTTTTGAAATATATGTTAGAAGTGGGTTTATCCATGTTTTATGACAATAGAGAAAGATTTAAGAAAAAAAACTCCGATAATTATTTCAATTGGTTGTAACTCTGAAAATAATGTGAATTTTTCAAAAATCATACATGAGCCTCTGTACAGAGGTCTGAGCTACATACAGGCAAAAAATTATTATAATAGAAGCATTTTTTCACAAAAGGAGAACATTTGGAAAAAAGATTATTCTAAGTTAATTATTTGCCAAAATATTGTATTTAAATAATTTTTTTTGTCAAAACGTCCTTAAAACAATTTTATACATGTATTCTAATCTAAGTGACTAAAAATATCATGACAATTATCCATTTATGCGCTTTTTTAAAATCACGGTTACGAACGTAGTCGGGTACCTTAAACCAAAAAATGAATATAAAATGATTTAACAAGGAATATAAAGTGATTTTCATAAAAAGTAGCCCAAACCCAAGAAAAATATACCACAGTAAATAAAAGGGAAATAATTTGATGTTTATTGTGTAGACCGGTAGTATTTGATCCACGAACCAGTACCGGTTCTCGGACCGGGGGTTGGAGACCACTGGTCTACAGAACGCTTGTGAACAATTTTTCTTCTTTTCCACCATTCCTTAAGCACCCATCTCTTACATTCTCAAAATTGTAACGTACTATTGGCATAATCTAGTGACTTTCTACAATTTTCCTATTGTTCTTGAAGATATGTGGAATAATTCTTCACAGGAGGAATTTTTACTCTAGACTTCATTTTCCCTGTAATTTTGAATTATCTTTAATACATAAAGATGTGTTTCTCGAAATATCTAAGCACTCGAACCATTTTATCTTATTTTTAATGGAACAATAAAACAACTTTAATTGATGTTTTATAGATTTTTCTCAGAATTTAAGATATCTAATCAAAATACACATTTTTTAAAAAAAATAATGTGTTTCAAATAGAAGAAAAATACATTCTTTGGTTAAACAGAAAAATATTATCATTTTTAAGTTAAAATTCTTATGTTCCTCATTCTCATATTTGAATGTAGCTATTGAGAA
Source organism: Trichonephila inaurata madagascariensis (assembly GCA_019973955.1). Lineage (NCBI taxonomy): Eukaryota > Metazoa > Arthropoda > Arachnida > Araneae > Nephilidae > Trichonephila > Trichonephila inaurata. The sequence continues at coordinate 247,912 of BMAV01010022.1, forward strand.
TTTTTCTTTACTCAAATAAAAATATAATTCATCATCCGCTGTTTGAAGGAAGTATGTCTTCTCAACACCATTGTTAAATGCCTCATTTTACTTTTATGATAGTAGGAAACTTCTTAAGGAAATCGAATGATTTATTTTATTATTAAAGTATTCGAAAGAGTGATAAAAGAATAAATTTTCATTTCATTATATTGAAATTCCTCGTACATTTTAAATTTTTACTTTCCAGTTAGTAGGAGAATAGAACAATGCAATAAACAAATTTATAACAAATAAATGGAAAATTTAGATGGAAATATATAAATATATTTTCCTTAAATGATGCCTGTTATCTATTTAATTATTTTCCAAAGCAATACAGGACATTTATATTTTTATAAGAACTTATCATTAACTCTAAAGATTTTCTTTTTTTTATCCCATTATTATATGTGTCTTTTATTTTAGGACGAATTTTCATCGTTTTTTTTAAATATGTTTATTAAATGTTAATAATATCTTACTAGAGCGTACGTATATAATTTTAAAATTGTATTTTAAGTAAAAAAAAAATTGATTGAATATATACAGTGTTAAGTTGAATAATTAATTATGTTATTAAATGTAATTTCTTTTTTAAATAAAAATAAACTCAAAAGTTTGGATGTTTATAAAAAATACCTGAAATTTATTACAGTAGTGATCATTTATTTAAAATTATGCATTTAAAATGTGTAAATAATAAAAAAGGTGAATCATTTATAAAGTTTAATAGATAAACTAATAGATGATTAATATTTTGCATAAGCCATGAATAATTGAGTATGTATAATAATGTGCAATTTAAAATTGACCGTTTGCTTAAAAAAGGAAGAAAACATGTTCCAGAAGGAAAGAATGTAAAATATGTTCATATGTTTCTCAAATATTTTTTTTCTCGAAAATATTTTTCAAAAGAAAGGGTTAGTGTTCTTTTTTATCCATAGAATTATCTATTTTTAATGCAGTGAAGATGTATACTAAATAAATCTATTTTTGATTTAATTTAAATTATTATCCTTCATAGACTGTTTACAATGTGCTTCGTAATTTTAAATTACAGCAAAGTGACGAAGATGACGCACACACTTCTGAGTTATTAAACTTTCCATTATTTCCGAAACACTTTGCGCAAGGACTTAAAGGCATAATTAAACTTAAAATGAATAACTTTTCCATAATTCATAATTATAGTTTGTAATATAGGTGTTTTAAAGATTAGGTTCTCTAATTTTCGCTTTACCTACGTGGACTTAAGGTAACATAATGATAAAATTTCAGGATTGGTCTTGAATTTGAATCTGGATCCTACTAGGCATTTCGAAAGCTGTAACAGACGCTATTGCACTTTATTTGGAACCAGGTTATGAATTGAGGCAGCGGAATGCTTTTGTCGTAGAGACGTATTTCTCGAACGATCGGTCGGTGGTTGCAGTGCAACGTGCCTTTCATCGTCACTTCTTTATTCCTCCACGAAGTCTTGTTTCTCCTGATCAGAAATGTGTTTTAATGTGGATGGATGCCTTCTGAGCAACGGGGTCTCCAAAGAAAGGAAAGGACCTCCTAACGTTAGGACACCTAAAATTATAGAACAAAATCGTGTGTTAATTCAGAATGGTATGTGTCAATGATCCAACAATTCTTCTTACTCGCTCTCCAAGAATGGGTTCTTGATAAGGTGTAGTTACAGCAAGATGGGGCCACAGCTGACGCCTCCGGGATTTCCTTGGGTGTTTTAAGAGCAGCCTTTCCCTAATGACTGATCTCGCTTCGAGGGGACGTAAACTGGCCTGTGCTCTCATCTGATTTATCCCAACCTGATTATTTCCTGTGAGCTTATTTCAAGTCCCTGGCTTACAAAGATCGCTTCAAGACCCTGTAAGATCTACGGAACAACATTCGAGCCCATATTGACACTATCCCTCTCAATATGCTTGAAAAGGTGGCTTAAAGTTTTCGAAGTCGGCTGCATCAATGTATTGATAATGGATGGCGATATTTATATATAACATTCTCATTGTGTTTAAAACTGTGTAAATTCAAAAAACCAATATTGGGTGGTAGGCGGAAAATAGAAATAAAATCGAATAAAACATGTAATGTGTTTTATTACATTTTCAAAAAAGGAAATACCTATGCCCCACCCTGTATGATTATAAAACCGCTTTCTGTAAAGGAACCGTGATTTATGTTAATGAGAGATGCTATTGAAATTCAGGTGAAGAGGGAAGTTGGATGTGAGAATGGTGAATGTTGTCATGCTAAATCTAAAGCGTTAGAGATATAATAGTTCAAGCTGCCAGAGTTCAGGTAAAAGGTTCAGACATGTCAATTTAGAACGATTAGTATTGCTGTGGATTCAGAAGTCTCGATAAGTATTGTACTAATAATTATAGATATTTAAATTAGTAATTAATCTGACGGCTTCCCTAGATTAGATCGAATTTAGATAGTGGTTTGATAGCCATAATAAAAGTGTTGGTTTTATGAATATGTCTCTTCATTTGGTGCATTCTAATACTTTCGTGGGCGAGAGTTTACGACAAATTTATTAATTTTAAGAATTAATAAATAAGTTTCATATTTCCTATTAGGGAAAAAAAAATTGCAAATTAGATTATCCATTTAGTTAAATATAAATAACATATATTTGTCAAATTAATTACACAACACTCTTCAAGCCTCTTAACAGTAAGCAATTTTAAATAATTCAGGAAATAATTCGGTTAATTCGATTTCCTTAATTGCATTGTTTTATTCAAGTTTCCTGACCTGTAACACAACTACTCTTTTGGTATTTATTTTTCTTCTTTAACTGGATTCTTTAATTCTAAGATATTCTGAAATCGAACAATTTCCTGTCACTTGTCAAACGAAGCTTTTCGAAACGAAGGAAAAGATAATTACTTAAGAAAACACTCTTCTTACGAAGATTTTAGCTTATTAATAACTTTTATTCGCAATTTACTCGCACTTAAGTACGGTTCGATGATTTTAGAGAACGGACCCCTTACTGTTTTTAAAAGTGTTAAGATTGCGCCGGATGTTTTGAACAGTAATTACATACTTATTATGTTAAAATGAGTTATCTCCCAAATGAACTTGTGAATTCCTTATTATCTGTATTAACGAGACAAAAGCTCTTTATTTTGTATGTTTTAATTGTTATGATGTGAACAAGTAATACACACAATATTAATGATAGCTAATTATCTGTTTTGAAAATTTATTAGGAGATGTTTATAATACGCGTATCATATTACCTAAATTTCGATATATGCTCTAATTTTCTCTTTCTATTTGTATAAAGCTTTCTTGAAATCTTAGCATTGTGAAATTGTTTACAATGCACGCATTTTCTTGATCTTGACTCTTAAATATCCTATCTTATTTGTCATTGACTAAGTAAAATTAAATAAAAAAAGTAAGGCAATAACTATTTATATTGTTTAAGTTAAAATTTTCTGTTTTGTATTTTTTTTCATATTACCGCGGGTTATTATCTTATATTATTAATACATAACAAATTCACGCTATTATACATTAAGGTTTCCGACTACGTTTAGAACCGTGATTTTAAAAAAGCACAGAAATGGATAATTTTCATGATATTTAGTGTCACTTAGATTAGAAAAAATGTATAAAATTGTCTTAAGGACACACATTTCGACAAAAAAATTACTTAAATACAATATTTTGGCAAAAAACTAACTTAGAATAACTTTTTTTCAAAATGTTCTCCTTTTGTCAAAAACGTTTCTATTATAATAATATTTTGCCTGTATATAGCTCAGACCGATGTACAGAGGCTCATCTATGATTTTTGAAAAATTCACATTATTTTCAGAGTTACAACCCATTGAAATATAATTATCGGCGTTTTTTTCTTAAAATTTCTCCCCCCTATTGTCCTAAAGCATTGATATATCCACTTCTAAGTTATATATTTTAAAGATTCTAATTGCGCCTCTGTACAGAGAGGCGCAACAAACCAAGTCTTCTACAAACCAAGTCTTCAATGGCACCGAGACTCGAGCCCATGACACACCGACCACGAGTTCGTGAACATAATCGCTAGACTCCCACAGCCTCTTATGTGCAAAAGATTTATTGAAATTATGATTCGAATTTATGGTTTTTTTTTCAAATATTTCCGATTACGATTTCCGGTTATGATTCCTTGGCTACAGCAGTTGTTAATTATTCAGGTTTAATTTATTTAACTATGCCATGGAGAAAAAATTATTATTATTTGACGAATAATAATTCTTAAATCTTAAAATACATTGTACAGTTCAATACCTAAAACAATTACTAACCTTAAATCCGGCGTCTAACGCTCACTTTTAACACAAAAGATAAGGTCGAAATTTACAGATGCGCGCAATACGCGCTGAGTACAAAAAACGAGAGCTTTAAAAATAAAACAAGCAATATAAAAAGAAATTTTTTTATGTCAATTTCTACTAAAAAACAACAAAGGAAAATTTATATATATATATATAGTTACTTTTTATCGAATAATTATAATTAATATAAATATGTATATACATATGACAGAATCACAATATTAAGGGTAATTAATTTCTATTAATTATCATTAAAGTATCCTATTGTCATCCAAAACAGTCATGTATATAAAATTTCAGGTCAACTGAATGCTTTAAAACGTGAGAAAAAAATATATTAAAGCTTTGAACTAAGTCACTAAAAAAGAAGCCAGCTTGACTGTATCTGTAATTTTTTAAATAATTAGTTTCAGTTGATTAATTTTAATTAGTTATAACTAAATTATCGTATTGTCACTCAAAACAATTGTGTATAGAAAATTTTAGCTCAAATGAGGGCTTTAAAAAGTCAGAAAAAAACCTTTCAAAGTTTTGACACAAGTCCGAAAAAATGGTTTCTAAGTAGCCAAAAATGATGACAACGTGGCTGTGTATCTGTAATTCTTTGAATAATTAGTTTTAATCAATTAATTTGTATTAATTATAATTAAATTACCGTATTGTCATCCAAAATAAATGTGTATATAAAATTTCAGCTCTACTGAGTGCTTTAAAATGTATTTTATCAACGTTTGAAAATTTGAACAAAATAAATATATAAATAAATAAATAAAGAGAGTGAGTATAGAAAAAAATAGACTTCTATATATATCGAAACAACGTTTATTTAAAATAAATGACATTCCTCTTATGAACTTAAAGAGTTGTAGCTCTAGAAATATACTATTTTTTCTAAAACTTAGCATGATATTTCGAATAAATTACTTCAAAACAGAAGAGTTTTGCAAACTTATATTCAAAATTTTTCTTACAAAAAAAAAAAAAAAAAAAAAAAAAAGTGTGTGCGTTATACGGTGAATATATCAAAAAATTAAAAAATACTACTTGAAAGTATAAGTGCGCGTTATACGGTGTTGCACGTTATACGCTGGATTTTACGGTATATTAATTATATAAAATTCCTTATATTTAATCATGTTGCAATTGCTCACTACCAATTTAAGTATCAATTTTCGTTGATTGATAAGCTTACACGAATTATTTTTGGGCATGTAATTTTTATATGCAAAAAAAAAAGGGGGGGGGGGATTTATCGTATCAAACAGCTTTTTCCAGTGTTTCACAAGCTTTCAATGTTTGCGACCCAATATTCAAACATAATTTTCGTCTCGCCCCCCTTACCCCCCCGCCTCAATGTATTGAATTCAATAATAATATACTTTGATGCTAAACCTACAATACGACTTTAACCTCTTAAGTACCATCGGTGTATATAAACGTCTCTCTCAGTCCGCTCGTTAGTTGCGCAGGACGTATATATACGTATTTCTGAAGCTTTTCTAAGCCCTGCTACCCATAAAATTATTCCGAAGGCTTCGGAATGCAATAGAAAGACCTTTATACTGTTTGCCATGGATTTACTTATTTCAGAGGATTTGCTCTTATTTTTTACTTTTCTACCGCCCCCTCCCCCGCAAGACACCCCGTACGCTCGCTTGCGCGTTAAACAGTGGCATTGGGGAGCGAATCGCGTAATTTTTAATCGGCATTTAAGGGATTAATTACAAGCCGTACTAGTTATAAAGAGAAATGTTAATTTTTGTATATAATTTTAGGTATTTCAAGCCCATGGGATCACTGGTAATTATTAAACCTGTTCTTAACTTAGTATTGTTAAATTAATTATAAAATATATTGCGCAGTATACTGATATATTTATATAAGAGTATTATATCAGTGTAAATGTGTATTTTACTTTTATTATGTCAGAATATATTTTGTTTGTTTACTTTCAGTAAATTAATATTTTTTTGAAAATAATCTTTTGTTTTAGGCTTTTCAATATGCTCGCTCCCCCCTCGTAAAGTTTTCACGCCCCCCGTAGCGGGGCGCGCCCCACAGTTTGAGAAACGCTGGCTTATTCGTATAATTTTAAACATAATTTAGAATTATTATTCGATACAGTTGAACTAATGTTCATAGACATTCTTCTCTGTTACTCATCCTGAATATATATTGTTACAAATTCATCAGTGACAGAGATAGATTGGAAGTTCATACGGAAGGCGATTAATCTACGATATTTATACCGTCAAATAGAAACATTAACTTCATAATTATATATCACGTAGTGTCATTGCTTCTCGTATAATACGTTTCAGTAGCCTTGACTGCTTACAAATCGCCCATTTTGTTCGAGGCTTTCATCTCACACAAGGTTTGATGATTGCATTTCTATCAATAGATGATTCAACCATTGATTGATGTGCTGTCTCCTTAAACGCGTAAAGAATAAAATTTTTTGTGATTATAACATCTATTGAAGAAGTCAGTGAACCGATTGAAGGATTAGAAAAAGGTGGTTTCCATTTCAGTTTATTTCCAAGAAGCTAGGATGGAATATATCTTCCTGTCAA
>BMAV01010022.1:292629-339492 GCA_019973955.1 Trichonephila inaurata madagascariensis
TTTATTCGATGAAATTCGTTGAAGGAACTTACAGTTTTTAGAATGTTGCAAGTTTTCAGAACTTCGTAATTGATATTCATTATTAATTTTAATATATATTGTGTAATTATTTTATTAATAATGTAATATAAGAATGCTATTATTACTATATGTAATAATCTTATAATATTCGTTATTTATAATTGTTTTTTTATATTTATTTATAAATATTATTACATATTATGTTATTTATTTATAATTATTATGTTATACGAGTATTCTTATGCATTATTTTTATTTTATTACAATACGATGGTTATTCTTTTTTATAATTACTATTAAATTATATTATGTGATTATTATACATAGTAATTATTATTAAATCATACTATATGAATATTATATATAATTACTATTAAATTATATTATAAGAGAGATTATTATATACTGATAATACTATTATTAGTACACGTTACTTTTTATTATATTATATTAATATTCATTATTTATGGATTGATCTTGGTTATTCTCAGTCTCTTCCTATATCCTTCATTTGAAATACATTTCAATGTATTTCCAAGCAATTCTTAAAAATTATTGTGAATCATTAAATTACCGCTAAGCCGCCATCTTGGATTCCATTCCAGCAACAACAAGTGCTGCATCAAACTAGTTCCCAAAATATATTATGTAGCATATTATATTTTTTATTACATCAAAGTTTAAACATGAATTGACGTATCACAATGTATAAGGGTTGCCCAAATAAAAAAGTGGATAAGTTGTATAAAAATAAAGCCTTTATTCGAAATTAAAATAAATCGTCATTGGTGTTGTAACACAGGTTTGGGCAGCAGATCTATGTCCCTTCACTGTTGAAAGAACGGGGTTGAATTTTGAGGAAATCTTGTCCAGCTTCCTTCACTTTGTCATTCAAATAGAAACGTAATACAAGTGGCCTAAGGGCTTAGAAGTCGCAGGGTGACATATTCGGACTGCACGGTGAGTGCTCTAACATTTCCCAATGGATTTTTTAAAATTGCCCTGGTTTTACGGAAGTCATTGCCATGGAGATCCAATATCGTTTGCTCCTCTTCTCGAAAACGCTTACACCAAATGTGTCCAGACGTTGGGCCCGAACAGTGTTTGTCATAGGCTGCCACTATTCATCGATATAAACTCACCTCCTGCAATCAGAAACCCTGCTCCTTCACGTTGCTCCCATCTGGACGCATGATTTTACTTTCGATTAACACTCTATCCCTAACGTGTTTCACTCTTAAACATCGGTGTTCAAGTTGGATGGCTCTGCTATAGGTGCACTCATTCTGACGCAATCGCATAGGTCCACTTTTCATTTGGGCAACCCTTATAGAATCGAAATCCTTTTTTGCATTAAAATATCTTATTATTTTTAATGCTAAAATAAGATAATGAAATTTCATACGTATTTGACACACATGTTATTTGCCTTAATTGTTGTATTTCAAAAAGAAACATTTGTTGGTAATGAAGTCGCCAAAAAGATTATTTCTATAATAAATGGAACATTAATATATTAGTATTAATATATTAACATTAGCATAATATATTAGTATATTATATTCACACAGGGCCGTTTTAACCTCCAAGGCTCCCTAGGCACTTCAATAGTAACGCCCCTCTATTTCCAGGACACTTCCTTCTCCAGTTCTTACTTTTCCTGTTTTTTTTCGGGAGGGAATTTCCTTTATATCTCTTACTCTTTTCACTTTCTTTGTTTTTGTTGTTTGGTTAGTCTTTCCATTATGCACCCCCCTGGACTTAGAGTCGAAAGGAAAGGACAGCGGCCACTCTGGTTCACCTGACATCCTGTCCTTGAGTGAATTAATGAACTGTATCGAGTATAAATTAGTGTATGAACTTTTTTCAACTTGTTAATTGTCCTCTTTTTCCATCGCTTACTGTTTTTACTTTTCGACATCCTTATTGTTTGTTGAGTCACTATCATTGTACCGGTACAAACAAAGGTTTTCTTCGAGCTTTGATCACGGCCAAATCATTATGTAACCAATTTCCATTGTAATATCATTTTGAGTGCAGAACAATGTCAAGCTTTTCATTTCAGTCTTTACTCTCTTGAGGGCAGAAATCACCTCGGATCAAAATTCCTTGGAGGCCCTTTTTGGTGGGCTCTCAACATTTTACGAATTATCCTTGCACATTTTGGGGCCCTAAAGCTTGGGAGCTCCGCACCATTGATGCGCCCCTGGCAGTAATGCTTCTATCATGATTCGCTAGGCGGTACGTTAGCGCGCGCGCGTTGTTTTTTTTTTCTTTTTTCGCCCTCTTATTTCCTACGCCCCCAAATCGTTTGCACTCTAGACACGTACCTAAGCGGAAAATTGGCCTAGATTAGATTAACATTTTTTTCTAAAATATTGAAAGTTATTATGAAATACAGGGTAGCCATAATTAAACTGCAAGTGTTCAAGAGGTGCTGTAGAGAAAACTACTGAAAATATTCCAGTGAAATTTAGTATCTACACGTTTCAGCACACGCGCAAATGAAATATGTGCCATGTTTCAATGCTTATTGACGGCATATATGCAAATTTTAAGCCCATATAAAAACAAAACCACATTGAGTAGCGATGTTGAGAGGACAATTGATTCCAGCATCGAAAGAGAGACTTTGTTCAGAAACCACGATATTTATACAGGACGGACCTCCCCTTCACATCGCTAAACCTGTTAAAAAATTGCTGCATTTTTGGTGTGGACCTTGCTATTTTTATCTGTGAGGACATCTGAAAGATATGGTGTGTATAGATAACAACATGCTTCTGTTCCAGCGCAACGAGACACGTGAGGCGGTGGACGATGCTAATTTATGTTTTCAGTCTTATCCGGTGGTTCACATATTGAACACATCATGTGATATAATTTCATTAAATAAATAAGGGTTTAAAATTGCTTTCCAAAGCGTCTTTATGGATTGCTTACTTTGTGATCTTAATTTACGTTAATTTTTGATTATACGATACCGTAAAAATTTAATTACTGAAGCGAATTAAATGGAATTTTGATAAACTGTAAGAGATTTTGTACATTGTTTATATGTCTCTTAGAACGTCATTATGCTCTGTCTATCGGTTTTGGAAGTTGTATATGCCACCGGTGAGCGTTAAAATACGATACAGCGCCATCTTTCGGATGAAAATGGCGGTTTTCTTTTTTTGCATATTTGATCTGCGCATGTTCTGAAACGTGTAGATACTAAATTTCACTGGAATATTCCCTGTGGTTTTCTCTTCGACACTCCTTGAACACTTGCAGTTAAATGATGGCCACCCTGTACTATTCTTACTTACAGCTAAATTTTCAGCCATTTCAAACTTTCTTCCCATAAATTGAAAAGCAGACGAGCATGCAGGCCAGAGAAGGTCACTTGCACACAAAAGCAGGGCGTAGAGGTCACTCATTATTTGCGATGTTCGAGATTCGCTAGGAGTGGCTGCTGAATAGCGCACAAGGAAATGCTCTAATGATGAAGACAAAACCTTTAAGTACAATTTTTGAGCATAGTTTTGAGGAAGAAAATATGTCATATCATGCAATAGTCCTTTCATATAAAAATTCCACATCTGAATACTGTAGGAAATTCGTTCACCCTAGAGTGGGAGATAAAAGAGTTAACTTTAATACATGATTTAGATCCAATAAAACATGAAAAATTGCACACTTGTTAAGTAACCCATATATCAATAAATAACTTTTTCTAAAAAAAATTTCCTCATTCACTAATTTTAACAAATGAATTTACAGCAGGGATTCTCAAATTGTGGGGCGCGACCCCCCTAGGGGGTGTGATAACCCTGCGGGGGGTGAGCTTATCGAAAAGTCGAAAATAAAAGATTATTTTGAAAAACTATTAATTTACTGAAAGGAAGCAAACTAAATTACATTCAAATAGTATAAAGAATGACATACGCATTGGCACTGATATATTACACTTATAAAATGTAAACAGGAAAAGTAACGCAATGCTTAAAGTAATTTACTTAGTCGCCCATCCGATAGAGTGGTTAACGACGCTGATTGATGTGCCGTAGAGACTGGTTTCGAATCCCGGAGAAGGCATGGATATTTGTAAACGTATAGTGCATTTGCGGCATTGGGGTATTCTAAATCAGTTCCCGCAACCTTTTTATCGCCGCGCACCGGTCAACGTTTGTTAATTTTACCGCGGCCCGCTGAGGGGGAGGATGTTGATTGCTTATATTTTGGACTGTTTTGATTTAATTATTTTAATTTAATTGTATTTAATCGTGACTTCTGAATAAAATATAGCTACTCCAAAAAATGAATATAAAGTGATTTAACAAGGAATATTAAAGTAATTTTCATAAAAAGTAGCCCAAACCCAAGACAAATATACTACAGTAAATAAAAGGGGAATCACTTAATGTTTCTTGTGCGCACCGAGGGTTGCGGAATACTGCTCTAAATAGCTGTCGAGCCGCAAGTCCTCTCGTGAGGTTGTTGGAAGAGAGGTGGGCGGCCCCCCAGGGTGTTCTCTGGCGTAGCAAGTCCTGAGTGGGCCCTGTATCTAAATTCCTTGGAAAACCTCTTTTGGGGCCCCTTAACATTTTACGAGCGTTTGAATTCACATTTTGTACCCTGAAGTTTGGGGGGAGGGCTCGCGCGTATCATTAATACGGTGGTAGCTACACGCCTGCCCTCTAAATTGAGGTGAAACTGAACTAAATCGTTCTGTTTCCTGTATGTTGCTCAAGGTTACGGTCAACGACAGGTGTACATCTAGTCTAGGGACACTCAATCATTTTTCGAGGTGGGCCACATACATATGACATATATCTCACGTGAGCCACAACTTGAATATAATGGGGGAAGAGGACACCATAAGACCAAAGCAGCATTGGGCGAAACAAAATTGACCAAAATATCAAAACTTTCATTTTCAGTTCTTTTTAATACTGTACTAACCCTTCTATCAAAGGCACACACAAAATATTTACTTTTATGCTTTTTCACTGAGTATGAGGTAGTTTCGGGGTAATTAGTCCTCAAGGATCAGTTTCTGGACATATTTTTTGGAATATCATTATCAATGATTTCCTATTTAAACTTAATAACTAGCCTGCCGTGAAATCATAGCTTTTGCTGAATGACATTTCAGTTTGTTTGCAAGGTAGAGATCTTCCAGCGACTTTCCTACATGCACAGGAAACTCCTTCTGAATGGTGAAAAGGTTTTAAATTGGATTTTAATCCTGTTAAAACAAGAGTCACGGCTATTGAAAAACGAAACGTTTGCTATGATGCATTTCAACTACATCTCGATGGAGCTTCCTTGACTATAGTAAAACAAATGAAATATCTTGGGGTTCTTCTCGATACTAAATTTTCTTGGAAGCAGCACTTAAGTTACATATCAGAGAAATGTGACAAATTACAGCGTGGATTCAATCGGATTGCATGCAACACGTTTGCGGTATAAATTTCAAAATACATTCGCTCCTTTATAAGCAAGGAATCGAACCTTTATTATGTATGGTTCTAGAATTTGGGGGTGAGGAAGATGCGACGCATACAAAGAAGGATACTTTTGTGGGTCATACGCGGTTATCGTACCATAAGTTGCGAGTCAGTTTATGCTATTTCTGGCTTCCCTCCGATTGACTGTGCTATTCTTCATAATATTGCTTTTAGGGAAAATTTCTCTGCTTCTTCCATCTCTAATTATGCTTGCATTCATTTTTTCTCCTTCATCCTTGAAAGAGGAATGCCATCAATATTATTCAACTTAGTGACAAAAGCACAGATGATTTCTTTGTTATTTGCTATACTGATGACAATAAAATTGATGGCTGAGTTGATTTCACTTTTGTTGTGTTCAAGATTACACTTTCAATTTAAAATTCGTGATGGATGCACAGTTTTTGTAGCTGAACTTTTATGTTTAAACTTCGCCGTTAAATGGATCACTGAACAAAATAGTGTCATCTCGAAATATCTCATCTGTACTGACTTCTTTCCTCCTTGGATTCTCTTAAGTGTATTTGTTCATCTAACAACATCATCGTCGAGATCCAAAAGCAACTTAAAAACCTAAGAGATACACACATCTCAATAGATTTTACATTGGTTCTCAGACACACGGGCGTTCTTGGAAATGAGCGGGCCGATTGGCTTGCAAAGGGTGCAACCAAGCTCAAAATTAACATTACCGTTAATATTCCTAAATCATTTTACAAGAAAATTATGAAAGACAAAATGGTGAAGTCTTGGAACGAAGAATATTTCATTTCAAATAAAGGGAGCTTAACAAAGAAATTTTTTCCAACCATTAATGAGAGACTGATTCATTTTTATACTAATTACAAAATAACTCAATTTCTAACTGGTCATGGCAAATTTAAAGGTATTTGAACAAATTTAATTTAGTTCCGTCATCTTTTTGTGATTGTGATATTGGTGGCGAAGAAAATGTAGAACATGTGCTCCTTCTGTGTTCCAAGTTTGAAAGAGAACGAAACATCCTAAGACTGGCTTTCAAGAGACTTTATATAAAATGGCCTCCAAATCTTCACCAACTTATTTCCACCAGAAGTGCTTTTGAAAAGTTCTGTAAATTTAATGTAAATACTTGATCTTTCATGATTTTAATTTCTTTCCTTTCCTTTGTAATATGTGTTTATACTTACTTTTGTAAGCACTAGTGATACTTTGTGGTGCACGAGGATTTTATAATTTTGTTTTCAATAATATATATATATATTTCTTAAATTAAAAAAAAGGTAAGAGGCACAATTTTTTTTCCTGTGAATTGATGCCCAATTTTCAAATTGTGAATCAAAGTATAATTTAAATTAAACTTACTAGTACTAGTTTCTAAAGTTTTTAAAGAAATAGTAAAATATTTGAAACTTTAAAAAAAAGGTGAAAGGTATTTTGAATTTTGGAATATATGATTTTATTTATTCATAGAAAATAAAATTTATTTGTAAAAAATGTATCCAACATTTCCCTGCACAAGAAAATTAAGGGCAGAATCAAACTATCAAAAGATAATAAAAGTGAGAAAAACAGCGGAATTTCGAAATTAACTATACTAATGTGCAATTCAACAATTTCTATTTCAAGTGATAATCAAAATACACAAAAAGAAATTTTAACACAAGAAAATATTAGTTTGTAATATAAATAAAAAAGTAATGTAAAAAAAAAGTTTCATAAAATATATATAAAAAAAATTACGAACAAAAAATTAATTTCATTTCCATACTAATTTTAAAGTGTGCAATATAATAACATAATGGATTTTATTTTTTAAAACATATTACAGAAAAAGGGGTTGCATTTAGATGTATTGAAAAATATTTTGATAAAAACTTCATCATAACTGTATCCTGGAACAAATCAGTCTAATTATTTATTCACTACTGTAAAAGTTGCTTGTATTTATTTGACATGAAAAATAATTTGTAAACAAAATTATTTTCAAATATAGGGTATCTGGGCTTAAAGTATCCAAAAGTTATGGTTTATTATTGCGGAACTAACCATCCATGGATTGGAAATCCTGCGATATTTTTTGGGTCTAGTCCGATCTGCCGCACGTGCACGCATTATTCGGCACACAATTTCATACACAGATTTCATTAGTAAAGATGTGGACGCCACAGCAAAAGGTGCAGTGCGAACTTTGGTTAACGGAATTTAAATCAGTCACGCGTATATGAAATGCCGTAACTGGCTTGTCTAATACACTTATCAGTACTCCTACAAAATGAATCACGTACACCAGTGATTCCCAAAGTGGTCTATATAGACCTCCAGGCGTCTATGATGACCGGCAAAGGGTCCACATCAGCGAAAAAATAATTTGGGGGTCGATGAGGTGTAAATAGGGGTCTATGATAGTGACTCATTAAACCAGATCATAACTTGAATTTTAAAAGAAAATTTAATTAAGTGGCAACCAGATTTACCTATTTAACAGATTTATTTAGTAATGAGGTTAATTTTCAGCTAAAAGGACCATAATTTCAGCGTTTCTTGACAGATTTAAGCATAGGAGTATAATACTGGACGCCCCGAACTTTCCCATTTCTCAATTCGTACCAGACAATCTACCAGGAAAATGAAGTTTTAACCTACGTTCCACATTCAAATGCCCTTTATTCAGATTTTAAAACTAGGTTTGAGAATGCTTTGCCTATGGTAACAACACAGTAAGCAATAAATTAATATGGACACATTGAAAAAAAATGTCAGATTAAAGAGGAACTGTTCCGAATAAGCATTAATGAAGATCTTAAAGTTAAGAAACGGATATCAGCAATTTTGGAAGCACCAGAAGGGGGATGAAGCAACAGATTCATCCCGTCCATTAAAAGAATTTGCTTGTTCCTCTGTTACTGTATGTAAGTTATTTTATATGCTAATTAAATTTTAATTTAATTAACCAATATGTGTGTCTTAAGTTTTAAACACTATACTTCACTATACAGTTAGAAAATTAAAATATTTTAAAGTAAGTAGTTTTACACCAGCTATTAGAAAGGCATTTAAATTAATAAATTTGCAAAAATTCAATGTTAGTTAAAACCCCAAACCAAAAAACATGGCAAGGGATCCATGAGACAAAAAAGTTTGGGAACCTCTGATGTACACGTTCAACAGTGTCTTCTATCACGAAAACTTAAGGATAATTTCCAGTTTGAGATGCCAAAGTTCCCGCATCCTTTAAAGTTCTTTCCGTTTGTGGATAGATTTTGATGTCGGAGGAGCGACATTCCATTCTGTTCGAACACTTCGCTGTACACGCGTGACTGATTTAAATTCCGTTAACCAAAGTGCGCACTACACCTTTTGCTGTGGCGTCCTCATCTTTATTAATGAAATCAGTGCAATACGTCTATCATCCACGATTGCCGAAAATCTATTCACCAATGGAAAGAACTTTATATGATACGGGAACTCCTAATCTCAAACTGGTAAGGTATCCTTACGTTTTCGTGATAGAAGACACTGTTGATCGCGTGATTCAATTTATAGGAGTACTGATAAGTGTATTAGACAACCCAGTTACGACATTCCATATACGCGTGACTGATTTAAATTCCGTTAACCAAAGTGCGCACTGCACCTTTTGCTGTGGCGTCCACATCTTTACTAATGAAGTCAGTGTAACAAGTTCATTGTCCGCGATTGCCGAATAATGCGCGCACGTGCGGCCGGTCGGACTAGATCCAAAATATTTCGAAGGATCCATGGATGAACATTCTGATCTGGAATAATAAGTCATAACTTTTGGATACTTTAAGCCCCGTAAGAATTTGATTTGACTCACCTCAAAAAATGGTTTCGAATGAAGGAAATTGTAGCTCTCTGCATCAAATAAAATACTGCAAGAAACGTACTTGAAGAGATGAAGAAAAGTGGACTCTACTAGCTCTTCAGTCAACTTAGTGAGCAAGTGACAGATATTATTCTGAGACCTAAATTGGAATCATTAAAAGTGAATATTAACTTTGAATTAAAGAATATTAAACAATTACAAAGTATGTAAAATAAAATAAAAATTATAAATACGAGGGTTGGGGCATAAGTCATGGCAACTATTTCTTTTCTTGTATATATGTGAATGGATCACAAACGTATATGTGTCGTGTGGAAGTTCTGCAGGCATAGTGTGTATACAGAACATATGGCTCTGTGATAGCTGATAGTAGCTCAGCGAGGGCTGTGAAATTAGTCAGTTGGTGAGCGCAGTGTAAGATGGAAGTAACCCGTGTTGAGCAGTGTTCTTACATCAAAATAGCCATTCTCTGAGGGGAAAATGCGATGGAATATCACAGTGAATTAGTGGAAGCCCTTGGAAATAATGCCTTACCATACCGTACGGTAGCACGGTGGTTGTACTGTGTTGTCATTCTTTTGCACCGTGAAGACCATATTGCCCTGTATACTACCGCAATAAATTTGTGTGTTACGATATTTCAGTGCTATACATTGTCCACACATGAAGTTAACACCTTGTCCTTTCGTCTGTATATGTTTCATTTTCCAACCGGACTGGTATCTTCAAGAAAAAAAAAAACAGTTGCCATGACTTTTGCCCCAACCCTCGTATAATATTCCATAATGATTATATCAGGTTGAGTAAAAAGTTTTGCGCACCAATAGCTGCCATTTCCGTGCTAATTTAACCTTTCTCCAAACGGGTATTTGCATTCTAAATCAGAAAGTTGGAACTATACGACTGTGTAATTTGTTTGCCAAAACTTTATTATTTTGTGCACCCAAAATGTGTTTAAAATGGAGCTATCACACCAACAGATCAGAACGATTATGTACTATGAGTTCTGAAATAAACTCGATGCAACTGAATGCCACCAAAAAATGTGTAAAAGTTTAGATTTCAGTATTGTTTCTTAAGACACAGTAAATGTTTGGTTTCGAAAGTTTAAATCTGAAAATTTCGACATTGAAGATGAACTACGTTCTGTCTACCTTATTGAGGTTGATTGTGACTAGTTAAAGCAATTCATTCATCAAGACAGAAATGTTTCAGCACGAACTATTGCGTTAGGTCTTGACGTTCGTCAAAAAAGGTAAGAGCAAGAAAAAGGCGGCCTGTTTGGATCTGCTCAGATATCAATGAAAGAGAACATTCTGAACAGAATTGTGACCTTTGATGAAAAATGGATGTACTACAACACTACAAGCCGCTAAGGAGGGTGGTCAGCACCCAGGGAACGAACGCTAACAAGAAAAAGCTGGTGGGATTGTCGTAAAATTATTTATAAAGAGTACCTGTGAAAAGCAGGTAGACTACCAACAATACAATATACAGCAATAAGCTAATCAAAATTAGCGAAAAAAGTATTCAAAGGCAAGATGGTTCTCTTTCATTAAGATAACGCCGTCACATGTTAGTGCAATGACCGGCTGGAAGCTCTACAAACTGGAGTGAGATTTGACGCATCATCCACCATGCAGCCCTCACATGGCACCTTCAGATTCGCATTTGCAGCTACATTTGATGGCACAATCTTCCGTTCAAATGTCGGGGTCATAAATGAGGTCGATAGCTTTCTGGACTCGCGCACCGCACAGTTCTTCACAGAAGGGATTGAAAAGTTGCCAAAACACTGGCAGACTATTGTAGATTTGAATGAAGATTAATATACTTATTAGGTTTGGGGATTTTCTTTGGGTGGAAAACTTTTTACTCAATGTAATATTTGAAAATGCTTTAACAAGTTAAATGATTTGTTTTAGAAAACATGAAAAAAAAATTAAGTAAAATGTGACTTTAATGAAAATATCTATACATCAAATGTATTCCTAAACCAATCTTTATCTCATGAATGAAAAAATAAAAAACCATATACCATCCTATACTTGACTGAGAATATAAAAACTCAATATAAACTTTCTAAATGCATTCATTTATTAGTTTTTTTTAAACAAATTCTTCTATTTTTTATTTATTTCTAACATAAGTAAAAGAGTTAACACACAAATTCTTTTATTTAGTTTTTAAATAATTAAAGAAAATGAAAATATGACAAAATCTAAAAATGTAATAAATTATCATTTCTAACATATAATTTCCTTCCGATTAATATATTCAGTTGGTAAAACAGAATTCTTTTGATTCACAATTTATAATCATATCTTTCCCATTATAAATTCTATATTACAATCACTAATAATTTTTTACCAGTAATTTTTGTTTCACTTATTTTTTTTTCAGTGGAGACTGATTTATAATACATA
The DNA here is from genome assembly GCA_019973955.1 of Trichonephila inaurata madagascariensis. NCBI lineage: Eukaryota > Metazoa > Arthropoda > Arachnida > Araneae > Nephilidae > Trichonephila > Trichonephila inaurata. The sequence goes on from BMAV01010022.1 coordinate 304,404, forward strand.
AAGAATATGTAAACAATATTTTTTCTGTTATAAAAATATTTATATTCTTGATTTTTGTCGATTTTTAGCAAAACCTTTTATTTAGGTATAATATCATTTACTTAATGCAAAAAGTAAACATTTTGTTAATTAACTAACAATTTATTAGTAGAATAAAAAAATATTAATTTTAAAAATGTTTAGTAAAATAATTATTTAAACCATCTTCCTACTTAATTATATGTTTCATGTATACTTCATTCTCAATTATATAAACAGCAGTCAGAAATGTTATAAATATTGAATTTAGAGAATTATGCTGATTTTTAATTTCATTGAAAAAACTTATTTTTCCTTAAAGTTGGCTTTTTTCGGAAGAAATAAGCGAACTCAAAAGAACACTTTACAAAAATATATATATTATATTTAAAAAGATAATGTTGTACAAACAGTTAATTATTCTCGTAAAATTTTTTTTTTTTTTTTTTTTTTTTTTTTGTGGTAAATTTTAAAACAGGGAGACACGCATAGGCATAGTCCAACATCGCAATCGGGACAAAAATATTGTGTTTCTTTCTTAACCCGTTTTCCAAAATCGTTTCTTTTCGCGAACACACAAAACATCGCCTTTTTGGTCTCAATTTTTTGGCGGTGGGAAGAATCACTTCTAAAAAGTTATTTTCTATTTACTTCGCTCGCGCTTTTGTTGATGGGCGTAAACAGAAATGGAACTCCATACTATTTAAAATATTATACGCCATATGCGTTTGACGAAATCGACGCCGCCATCTTGTTTATGACGTAGGGCGCCGAAGAACTCCATTGGCTGGAATTTCAAGCAACTTTTATTTGGAACAATTTTTTGAGCTCCCTATCAAAAAGTTGTTCGAAAGCTGCTGCTATGGTAACTGAGTAAAAATTGCACGAAAAATTGCTCGAAACGTGTACGTGTGATACGGCCTTTAGAGTAGGAAAAAATGTTGCCCGAGCGCCGCTCGAGCAAAACAAGGAAGTGACATTTCAAGCGCCCGAGCGGTGCTCGGGCAAAACAGGGAAGTGGTTAAAAGAATTTACTTACTCACATACCGATCCTTTCAGAATATCACAGTAACTCATTAGTCTATCCTTTAAGAAAGCAGCATTATTGATGGCAATGTATTCATAAAAAATGATGCAAGTATCATTTGTATGTCCAGCAACTTCTTTCAAATGCTGAATGAGATTAATTACATAAGATTCGAGAGTGTGATAAAACGAAGATTTGAAGGAGAGAAAAGAGTCGCAAGAAGTATGCAGCACAGGTAAATATTTTTCCAATGTTTTAATAGTATTGAATGTACTTTGCAGCAGAATATTAGTCTTCACAGATTCCGAAGTAAAATGGGTTGTTTTATCAGGGATCAGAAGATCCCTCCATTGTTGGTGTTTTAAAACAACTTTTTCTTTTTCAATGAGAGTTTTCACAATATTTTCAATATCATTCTGTAGGGATCTTTGAAGGTAACTCAAATATCCTTTTTCAACAATAGTAAGCCTGTAAAAAATATTAACATGTAATTGAACTTTGTATAGTAATGCTCAAGTGAATTTGTAAAAATCTTTTCCAGTTAAATAGAATATTATGTGTACATACATTCAAATATGTGATACAAAGAAATGTAAAAAGAGAGAGCGCCCCCCGGCCCCCACATACCAGATGATTCAAAATAAGTGTGACCAATTTTTTAAAAGCATATAACAATTTATGATGAATTTCTATCGTTTTACTACTGATTTTATTTTAAAAATGAAACATTGAAAATACCAATCTCTCCATTTTTATTAGTGGGAGTAAATTATAATACTGAAATTAGATAATCAAACCCGGAATGAAATTTAACAGCTTTTGAAGGATGGTTGTTCATATTCTGTAAAAAAAAAATAAAGCATTGAAAAATCAAAAAAGACATTTTTCTATTGTATTATTATCTAAACTTCAAAAAGAAATAAAATTTGGCTCGCAATCAAAAGCTCCAGGGAAAAAATGTGAACGAAAGAAAGTCATAAAAAAGAAAAGAAAAAAGAAGTTGAAAGAATTATCACTGTAGAAAATCCTTTATCTCAAAAATCTATGGCAAAGAAACTACAGATATAGCAAACGACAATTTATCGTCAGATAAAGAAAATTGGCTATTAAAAAGTAAATTTTCTAGTCCGTAATCAAATGTTTGTTAAGACCGTAGAAAAAACGAAGAAAACGTGCTTGGCCTCTGTATTTAATGTTATGCAGAGGTAGAAACAAAACATGGATAACTTCGGATGAAGCACTGTTTCATCTGTCATTTATACAACTGGCAAAACGAAGATATAATATATTTCTTGCAAAAAGCGTCTCAAAAACGCAGTTGTTTTGCAACAGGCAAGTTGGCCGTCAGGTGTAACAGTATGGAAAAGAATGTTCCCTCAAGGCTTAACAAGACGGAAACTTTGTTTTTTACCAATATTGTGCACCAAATCATACTGTAAAGTAAACTATAAAATGACTGAAATATAAAAAAAAAAAAATAATAAATTTTCTTCCTCTTGATAAAAGACTATCACTGTCCCCTGTCTGTGTTTCTTGCGATTATTTTTTGTAAAAAAGGATACTTAAAAAAACCCAGTTAAATAGACGTAAAGTAAAAGCATTTGAAGGGCTTCAAAAAGCGATTTAAGAGGAGGGGAAAATACCCCCAAAATGGTGAAAAAAACTCTTTTAGCTCAGCCGAAACGCTTACGTAAATTGTACTGTGCTAGAGGAAAGCACATTGAAAATTTCGTGTAAATAACTTTATTCAATAAAAAATTATAATCCTCTGAAATTGATCACACAATTTATGAATCAACCGGTGTATTACAAAATACTTAAAAACCATATAAAACAAGCTATTTTGCTGTTTGAAAAAATTTGGTAATAAAAGTAATCTTTTTAATATCAAATTATAAAATAGGATAATATTTTCCCATGAATGCAATTAGGATTCCTCATTATGCATTACATCAAAGGTAAATATAAAAATTAAAATTAATCTGTATATAAAAATAAGGGTATTTAAACACAGACAAAAAATGTACACATATTAATTATTTTCAGAGGCATTTACATCGCATTGGAGTAAAGGATTCTGCTTGTTTCCCTCTGTGCCACCACCTCTGACACTGCCCGATCGACTTGTAGACAACCCTATGGAGGCAAATTTTAATTCTTTCTTTCTTTTTTTTTGCTTCGTCATCACTTTATTGGGCTGCTCGTCGACTAATGGTAGATATATCGAAGACGGGCGTAGGATTAAAACAAAAAATTATTTGCACTTATAGAACATACGTAATATTTAATTTTCAAACATAGTTTTCATCTCTGGATTTATTTCACAAGCATCAATAAAAATGGTACTTATATAAAAGTAAAAGCTAGCTTATATCAATATTATTTATAATACTGCAGCATCTATCTCTTTAAAGTTTCCAATACCTTTAATACATGTTCAAGTCATTTCAGTCTTTCTATAGATATTATTTTAAAACTGTACTTATATATACAGTGAAATACGTTTAACGCGAAAACGTTTAAGACGAAATATCGGTTAACACGAAATAATACAATGGTCCCGACTAACTACTATGTATTCCCATACATTTTTTACTCTGAACCGAAACTCAAATCGCTTAATGTGAAAAGATTTCCGTTCTGGGAATAAACAAAATACGAAAAGTACCAGCCGCTCAGGCTAGATTTCAGAGGTGTTGTGACGGGGCTTTCATCGCGATTTCTATTAATGTCCTCTCGGGGTTTCTTTGGGGCTGAAATGGCAATTATTTCCAACCAACTCAAGAAGAAGAACGTGGTTATGTAAATTAGGAATTATATATAGATTGGAAGTTAGCAGTAGAGCGGAGTCTATGTCCGGGTCTGTGTCTATGCGCTGAAGAGACTGCTGAGTGGGAAGTGAAGTCTCTAAATAGAGAGTTAGTTAGCTGTAAAGTGATTGGAGATAAAGTTAGAAAAATCCTAACTCCGTGAAATAGCCTAGCCGTGTCGGTACTGCCGAACCAAAGGTGGGTTCGAGGCCATAAGGAATACTGTAGGATTAAAGCCACATCAGAGCAGATACAGAACGTAGCTGATTATTTAGGATATAGCGGTAAGCAGTTTTATATAAGCTATAAGGAAAAGGCGTATATTAGTGATAGAGAATTTAATCTATAAAGTTAGATTCAGTGATCAAGTACGCGACTATTTGGTAATACGTGTTGCATCTTCTCATTCTAGATCAACTTACTTAATTATTATTGTTGTGTATAGCGTTTAAGTTAAGACCTTAATAAACAGGTTTTAAAATGAATGCTTTGAGTGGTTCTTCCCCACAGAAAAAGGTCGCGTAGACAATGTAGGAATGAGGTCCCCACGCAGTTTTGCCACCCCGAACAAAAATGGAAAATGCCGCCCCTTTCTCAAAGCAAAAAATAATAATTAAAAAAATATTAGTTATTTACATAGATACACACCTATAAAACGAATAATTCTTGCGAACAAAAAGGTAGCTTAACAATTATATATATTAAATCTTAAAAAGTACAAAATCATTCGAAATTAAGAACATAATTACCTATTATTATTTGAAACGAGTTAAATATTAGAGAAGGAATCACCCATTTCAGGGGGTCAGTTTCTTCGAAAAGAGTCTACTAATGATGGGGATCCCAAGCGTTTATTTTAACATAGTAACTACACTCGAGAATAAAATGAAACATCTCATGTGGCTCTCTAGCTATCAAAAACTCCAATTACCCCTGTCCCCTTTTGAATAGCTGACACTGGACATCGTATGGGAGAAAGGAATGTTCGTTGTGACCCCCACTCCGGGGATGGAGAGAAAGTTACTAGTGTGAAAGATGTGTAATCATACCAAATTTCTCTCAAGATTTAACATATACTCCCGTCTCGAACCTTTCTAGTTTCAACAGAAAAGAAAACTAGCATTTAACATACAGTGTACAAAATAAGGAAATAAGATACGTTAAATGAAATATCAAATTCCCACCCAATAATATTTCAAAAAATATATATCATTTTTTTTTGTATAGCAAGAAAAAAAAATATTCACAAATTCGATCCAAATGCCGCCTTTAAAATTTGCCGCCCCGGATAGGGGTCCGGTTTGTCCGGCAATAGAGCCGCCCCTGCCACGGGTGGGGGCCTCATAGGGTGTGAAATGAAAGATAGGTGATTTCACATGTTTCCTAGAAAGGAGACGAACTTGGCTCTGAAGTTTCCTAGGAATAGCCTGTGACAAGAGCCAGTTTTTTTTATCTTAGCAACTTTCACCTTCTAGCTCTACAAACGTGAAACTGTGATCTCTCAACTGTTGGCTTTAAAGTTCGTTGACAGTGTGAGTAAAAATCAATGAATTTGGTTCGCATTACTTTTTCTATTTTAGAAGAATTTTTTTTTGCAAACAAAATAAAAAAAACCTCACTGGAAAAACAAATTTCTATTTCGCTTAAAATGAAGATGGAGCTTCTTAAGACTGTTGATCAAAAACGGAAATCTGTAAAGATTTTGGCAATGCTAACTCTACATTATCAACTATAATTTTAAAAAAAAAGAGCAAATTACGGAAATGTTTGAACGGTTTTAATAAAATAAGCCCATATACACATATCTATGTAAATAAAATGTATTCTAATAAACTCGGTTTTGTTGAATATGTGTTTATTCTTTAACACGAAAAAATATTTCAGTCCCCTCAGTTTCGTGTTAAGCGATTTTCACTCTGTAGATCAGAATTAAAAAATATAATAAAGAATATTTATGTCAGATAACTTAAACATTTTTAGAGACCTTTTCTTACAAATAAAATAATACATTGCAATGTATATACTCACATATTTAGTTATAATGAATAAATTTCGCAAAAAAAATTGTTCTTAGCAAGAATAATCAACAGAAAAAGTTGGTTTTCTTAAAACAGGCAACTTATTTTATAAAACGTAGCACAAGTCCTTGAACAGATTCATTAGAAATCTTTTCAGAATGGCAACCTATGGCACGCTGCAGTATCTGTCAATTTTGGATTGGATGAAAGACGATACATTTTTAATGGACCTTAATTGAAAAACATCCTCAGAATTTTGGACATTCACGAAAAATTCTAAAAGATAATAAAAATCTAAAGACTTGCCATTTTGTGAATTATTGAATGCCATTACTAAAGAGAGAAAATAGCATGTACTTTGCTTTCTGCTTTTGGTTCTAAGTATCTAAGAAAACAAGTAATATAAAAAGAAAAAGATTTTAAGTCAATTCCTTCTTTGAATGCATGAATAAAAAGTATTTTATTAACAATTCAAAATTTGAATAAGATATATATATATATATATAGAGAGAGAGAGAGAGAGATTTGTCTGCATTGTTGTAACAGTGCACACCTGGTTTGGCTAATTTGGCTGAAAAACTGGTTTTCGACGCCAACTTTTGTCTTTGTTTTAACAGTTACATTGTTACAACAATAGAGACGACTCTAAGTTGGTGTCAAAAGCCGGTAATTAATTTAATTAAATTTAATTAATATTTTTAAAAAACTGTATTGACATCCAGTGTCATCCACTACAAGTTTAAAAAAATGTATTTGAACTTGATTGGATGAATAGAAAGTATTTTATGAACGATTGTAAATTTGAACAAGATAAATAAATATGTATATATAAAAAAATATAGAGAAAGTGAGCTAATAGTAGGAATTGAAAAAACTTTCCTTACATGAAAAATATTTCGAGTCCACAAAGAAATTGTTTAACAATTGAATGCTCAGAATCACATCAAATTGAAAAAATCCCACATTATACCCCTAATTTTGCGATTTGAAAACAGAGCGGTAAAAACACTAGGTTCGCATTAAAGTTTTCTCATTTATATATTTATTTAACAACAATGAAGAGAAACACATTCTACGTTGTCTATTTCTTATTTTAATAAATATGTTTAAAAATACTTATTACATGTACAATTTTAATTTTTTTTTATTTTTGCTGAAGAAATAGTTATATTTCATTCTGTTTATTTTTATGTTAAGCAATATTTTTAAATGATGCAAAATTAATTTATCATAAAGCTGTAAATCTACATTATCGACCTCTATTCTGTAATTCTGCATGTCTTGTTGTGGGAATCGAATTTTTTGAAAAATGGCACATTGAATCCTATTGGTAGATTGGTTTGGCACGCCCCATATATAAAAGGTTGCCGATCCCTGCTCCAATGTAAATCATTAATAAAAACCAATGCTCAAATTAAATAAACAAAGTTTGATTCCATTGGGAATATTTACTTTACTCTTTCATTAGCTGTAAATAAAAATATACAACTATGTATGGTCAGAAGAAAGCAGTCAATAGTAATATCAACAAATCATGTATCACAGATAAATATATATGTTACCGTTAAAGTGTATAGTTCAGTTATTTCATAGAATAACTAGGTATTTCATGAAGTAACGAGACAAGTCAGTAAAAGTATATAATAGATGAAATATTTCATACTTTTACCTAGTTATTTTATGAAATACCTAGTTATTCTATGAAATAACTAAAGATGAACCATTAAAGTGAAAAATAAACAATTTCAAAGTTATTTTATAATTATTTCTGATGTGTAATATCTGGTCTGTCCCTTCATAGTTTCTTTACTAATGATAAACTGCTTGGGGGTAGTGGAGGGCTTACACACTAAAATATCATTTCCCCATGTTAATCCTGTAGTGCCACTTTTTCGATGGTATGAGGTTGATATTTGGGAGATTGGACTAAATTAATGCTCAGATCCCGAAACCCAGGGATCCGTCCTCCTCCTGGGCAGCTTTTTTGCCCTCAGTCCATTCGGGCCTAGCCCATTCTATCCCTCTTCATCCACTGTATACTTCCACCAATATATATATATATATTGGTTTTACAGTAAAATATTAAATAATCACATTTTAAATAATAATGCATTTCAAAAATCAATTCATAGTAATAGAGAAGATGATAATCGTCTTTTAGCTTTCAACAAAAGACTGAATATTCATCTAAATAATATTAAATATCCACGCATTTTTTTAACACCAAAATTTCATAAAAGCCCTATAAAATTTTGTAGTATCACTAATGGGTACAATACATATATCACGAAGTCTGGTAAGATCTTACAGTCTCTTCTTCAAAATTTAATTGATAATTTACAAAACACGGCAGTAATTAAAAATAGCTTAGAAATTGCCAGAGTTACTAAAGATGTGTTAATTTTTTCCATGCATGGCTTTGACTTCGAGGACCTTTTTAATTCTATTGATATTGATGATATGATTCGGGTTCTACAGTTAATTTATGATAAATATGAGCTATATACTTCGATGAAAAAAGAGAAATTCGATATTCTTGTTAACCTCGTATTAAAAGAGAATTTCATTGCATTTAATCAGAATCTTTATAAACAGATCAAAGGATTACCTCAGGGTGGTCCAGCTAGTAATTGTTTAGCGAACCTTTATTTACATTTTTTTGAAATTGACCATATTGTTAATGATTCTTACTTGATTTATCGTTATATAGATGATTTAATAATTTTTGGTAAAAATAATGAATATAAACCAAATATTACATTCTACCCTGACTATCTCAACCTCCTTAAAACTAACTTTAACTCTAATATGGTAGAATTCTTGGATTTAGATTTGCATCTTATTAACAATAATGTAGTCAGTAACATTTTTGACAAAAGAGATTCTTTTAAGTTCCATATAATTAAAATTCCTGTATGGAATAGTAACTTGCATTTATCAATTTACAGAAATGTTATTTTGAATTTTTTATTTAGAAATGATAACTTAACTACCCACAAAATAGATAAATTTAATAATATCAAAAAAATTTTTAAATGTTGTTTAGATCATGAATACCCTTTTAACTTCTTAAGAACTTATATTCATCACAAATATATTAGTCGTCTTGCTACTTCTGATTCCAAATCCACCACACAACAATAGGATTTCAAAGTCAGCATGTTAGTTGCTGTGAAGATTATATCATAACACTCATATCACAGTTTACATCTTTTCCACACACATCTTAAACATCTTACACATTTCTGACAACCAACCAAATTAGAACCTAGCAAGTTTACATTTTTGACAATCAACCAATTCAAAGCCTACCAAACTTGATTGTCATCTATCTCGATATTTATCTATGCTGGTTAGTGTAAAAGGTAGTTCAAAAGATACGTTCAAAGATACACAAGACTCTTGATTCTCTTGGAACAAGATCTGTAAGTAGGAATATTTCGTTTAATATTTTTTGTCGTAATTGTTTTAGGATTTTTCTGCTTTAGGAAATTGGGGAGAATTTGTTTCAGAATATTAATCAGTGGTTTTATCATACTCTCTGTGAGTTTTTGTATACTTTGAATTTTGGTTTATTTTTTATATACTTTGAATTTTTTTATATACTTTGAATTTTTGTTTATTTTATTTGGTTTTTCCTACCGAGTTGCAAAGGGGGAAGGTTGGCGCCTTCAAACTAGTTTAACCCCACTTATTCGGTCCTAAGTCCGAAATTGCATTCTGACTCGCTAGGTTCTTTTTTATAGTTCCTTTTTTTATATTTTTTCGATCTTCATGTTTTTCTTTTATATTTTTATTTCGTTATTTCTTGTTAAGTTCATTATCTATTATTTCTGGTTCTTGAAATATTATACAAATTTCTTTTATACATATATATATATATATATATATATATATATATATATATATATATATATATATCTTCGAGACCTATACATCTAGCCATTCATCCCTAGTTTAGTAGGCCTAGAAAGGGCTTTAGCACTAAAATATCATTTCCCCATGTTGATTCTATGGTGCCCCTTTTTTGATGGTACGAGGTTGATATTTGGGGGATCGACTACATTAATGATCAGATCCCGAATCCCTGGGACGCGCCCTCCCCCCAGGTGTATCCTAGACCACCTTGGTCATCCGTACCTGCCTGATTCCATAGATATCCCTATGAGCTTTCTGCCCGTATAATTTCATTGCAATAATCCCCCTATTTCAATCTCCCTCTGCTTTGAAACTCAAACCATAGGCCGTATTTCATGCTTTAATATATGATCAAGTAATCGTTTTTCTATAGAATATCTAGTTAAAGCGTAGAATTCAATAATATTATATACTTTAACTGACTTGTCTAGTTATTTCATGAAATACCTAGTTATTCTATGAAATAACGGATTTCACACTTTAACGGTAACATATATATAGAACAATTGTCATGTAACATAGGGAGTGATAGTTTTTTTATTAGTTTGCATTGTGTGAATGTAAATTATGTTATTAATAGTGAAAAAATAATAAAAGAAATAAAGAGCCATTCAATGACGTTAGGCCTACCTCCAATTCCATAATAAAACTATCTTCTCCCCTTCCATCATGGACAGATGTTTTTTTATGGATTTCTTGTTTTTGGCAAATGGAGATTGTTCTGGACTTTCGGTTGCTAAAACAAGTTTTGATCCTAAAACATCAAAATCACTCCATTAATTTACATTATATTCTCAAATGTAAAAACGTATTGCATTTTATTTAAAATACAACATTAATCTGAAAAACTTTGTATCTTTTGAGAAAAATTTCAAACAAAATTATTACTAAAAATTGAAATCAGATTAATAAAATTTTATGCTAATGAAATAAAAAGTTTCCTCTTATTATTATTTTTTGCATAAAACATTTTATAAATCAGTTAACATAAGCCATACTTGAGCTACAATTAAAAATATTTTGAATTTTTCAAATAAATGAGGGTATATTTCAATAATTTGCATTTTCAGTAATTAAATTAAAATGATGCAATGCACTTATTAATTATTTTAATAACATTATTTAAAATACATTTTTAAATTTTATTCAATACAATCACTTAAAATTTACACAAAAAAATTGCTAACACAGCAAGAATTATAGCATGAAATTCAGTTATTTTATTTAGAGCCATATCTTTTTATTTTTATGCAGCTGGACATACAAAAATATTTTTTAATACAAGTATAAATTTCGTAATAATAACAGTTTAATAATAAATGCTTATAAATAAATGAATGCTTTAAGAATTTAAAATTATTTATTGTTAATAATCGTTCAATATTAAATTTATTTTTAAGTACAAGAAATGTTGTTCAAAAAATGTTCTTCAATGATAAAATTTAAACACTTATGTACTCTCAAGCACTTAAAAACGAACAACTAATATTTATGAACTCATATTCTTTCCAGAAAAGCTTTATGAAGGGGGGAGAGATCTGCCATTTTTGGATTTAAATTAATACTTTCTGTGCCTTTTTATTTGTTCATTTATGATACTATTCAGGATTCAAATATTTTGCATAACTTTTATGCAAATATTATTATCTACTGTGATGAGATAATTATTATTGAATACATGATACTAATATTCCTCCACCCCCAAAATTTTCATTTATCATTAGCAAAAATTGTGATGTTTTATAAAATAAAACGCCCCCTCTCCCTCCCTTCCTTCTTGTGCAGTTTTTACATCCTGTTCTTTTTTAAGAGTTAAAATATAAGCTTTGTATGTGAAAACATTAATTAATTCTTTTTTTAAACAAATTTACAATAAATATTTTTAAAAATATTTTGCTTCAAATTCTTATATTTTTTATGAGAACAGCTTACCTTCTAATAAAGTAGAAAGTTCATCTATATGTGTGTGATACATTGTTTCTTTTTTATGAAAAAGAACATTTATTTTATCTTCAAAAGTCAAAATTACTTCGATAATTTTAATAATAGAACCAACAAAAACTGATTTCCAAACACTTTCTGTGCCATAATTGCTTTTAATACAATAAAGTGCTGATTCAAGCTCCGAATCAATTCTATTTTGCATAAAACAGCTAAAACAAGTTTTTGTATATTTATCATAAGACAAATGAGACGTATGTAAAATAGAGTTTACATCTTCCATTAAATCTTTCTTTTTAGCCATACATTCTTCAAGACTACACAAAAGTTTATAAAATTTCTTATTAATAATCTCAATGTAAATTTCTAATATGTTTGATTGAGTCACAATAAATGGATGAAAGCATCCAATATAAGTTAAAAATTCATCTTCATACATAAACTGAATACAAAGTCTTAAGCAACAACCAAAGCAAGATTTATTAACAGGACAGAGACAACTGTAGTTCTCAAGGTAATTGCAACGGTGATTTCTATACTTCTCCCACACTAATCTTGGAGTAAACATATGTTGTAAATTGATGACATAATTTTTAAGGAGACAAAGGTTAAAATGATTGTGAAATGAAGTCAAAGGCTTGTAACTTTCAAATAAAAATGAAACAGAGTGTTTTTCCAAGTAATAACAGACCCTTTCCCACATCATGTTTATCTTATCAGGTAAATTATCCACAGCTGAAAGGATTTTCTCAGTATCATCGGCTGCAGTAGCTTCCAATAAACTAATGTTATTTTGTTTTTGTATTTCTCCAAGATGAGGGAAAATGAATTCAGCGACACCAGGTGACTGTGAGAGAAGAAGAACCTGAAAATTTAGACACAGATACATAACATTTTAAAAAGAATTTGAAAAGTCTAACATTGGTGTATGTAACAATTAGAAAAAATTATATCTTACCAGCTTTTGCAGCATATCACATAATTCTTCAGTAAATATTTCTTCTGTATTTATAACATTGAGTTCTTTGTCAATATTTTCAATTCCATCAAAAATGTTCGATATGTCATTAAGACAAGAATTTATCCTACAATCCAAAAATTGAAGCATGATTATAATATATAAGCATTTTATTATTATCACTACAGAAAACATCAAAATCATGATATAATAACTACTTGGATATTTAAGTATAGTACTTTTTCAATATTTCAAAAAAGTTACTTAACAAATATTATCTATAAACTGTAATTTGATAAAAAAAAAAAAGTCACAGAAATAAAAAATGTAAATATATTTTGTGTGAGAGTTTAACAGAATTCATTGTATGAAAAAAGAAAGAAATCAAGTATGAATGAATTATTCCAATCAGAGGTAATATGAATACTTATTATATTGTTAGATCAGTACTCACTTATTATTTGTAATATTCCCTTCTTATGGAATACAATAAAAATGCCTTGTTAATGTTATAAACAAAGGAAAAATGATTTGAACATATAAACTCACTTGTCATCCAGCATCTGAATTTTTTTAGAAAAATATAAATTTTTAGGCATGATATTTTTGTAAGAAATTCAAGCTTTTCCTTTCAAATGAATGCAGTAAAAACAAAGTTTAAAACTAAATGTATATTTTATAACTTGATTTTTTAAATATAGTTTTATTGATAAAAAAAAGGCTATTCAACAACAAATGTCATTATCTCTCCAGAAATATTTCATTTTGTTCATAGTAAATATCAAAATATTTTATTGTTTAAGAAAGATTTTCTACATTACATGGTCTTGTGTATCTTATTTGTTTGTTTTGCAACACAAACCGTTGCTAAGCAACAGAGATACGAAATGTCAAGTCGATAGTTGAAGTCCATCCCTTTATTGATAATTTTATAAAAGCTTAGCTATTTATAAAGCATTATAATTTTTAAAAGTTTCATAAAAAAAATTTTTTTTTGTATTTTTTCTCTTATTTATGAGTTTTAAATAGTTTTTTCAGTTGAATTTCAGTACTTATGTGATGCTGAAAAGCATACGAAAAGTTAACTTCAACCGTTGAAACCCGGTGTCAATACTAGTCCATAAAGGGCAAATTTAATATGTAAATATGATTTATTGTATATTTACATCTCTGATATGGTAAAAAATGTCTTCTATTATGATTTAAATAAGGATGCCAAAGTTATTTGACAACGTACAAATAGGTTTTGTAGCCTGTAGAATTGGGATGAGGAAGGTAATTCGCAAATTTTTAGAATGGCTTAGATTTCCTACGATTTATTTTTAACTAAAATTGAGACTCCTAACATTTTGTTAACAATTTTTGTCTCTGTTAAATTATTTTAGTGTTGGCAGTGGCTCAGTTGCTATCGTCCAGTAATTATAATTAGAGATCAATATCAAGTACTTTGCTTAGGACTCCAAGGTTCTGGGAAAACTACAGCCTTAGCATCTTTAGTTGGTGAATCTGTTACCGACATAGAGCCAACTACAGGTATGGATGCAACGTTATTGTTTTTCGTTTTTCAGCTATAGCTAAAAGTTATTGCATAAGTTTTTAATGTTATTCATGTTGTGTGTATGAAATAGCAAGACCATATGTAATGTCTGTTTTATTATTATGAGAGTTTTTTTAAGGGATTTTATATTATTGTCATGAAATTGTTTCATACTACCTTCTTCTTCAAATCCATCCATCCTTCTTCCCATGACATGATTTTAAAACTTGTTTTTGCTTTGTCCGTATCAAATACCATTTATTGTTCTATTTTGTATAGCGTTAAATGCAGGGTATAACTTTAGAAAATGTAATTGCAATGAATTGGATCAGGAAATTCAAATGTATTTAATGCTATTCATAAATATTATAAAATTTGATTCTTATGTATCAGCCAACAGTTTCTCATGCTACTCAGAAGTAATAACTAATGTATTATATTGCTTAAGTTACACCATTTCAATCCAAATTATATCTCTTACTGGTCAATTATAATTTAAAAGAACCACAGTATGAAATAATCTTTTGTATAATAAATCATCTGTGAAGCGATGATCTGAATTAGAAATTATTTTTTCATAATCAGAAATAATTATTTTAATTTGACAGGGAAAAAAAGGAGAAGTATTTGCAAAAACGCCCGAGAGAACCCCCTTCCTTCCTTAGAAGTTTAATGTATTACTACACGTAATTTTCCTGCGTAATTATCGCGCATATGGTTGCTACAATCCTGTCCTCTTAAGAATGGCGTCGACCTTTGGCTAGAAAATATGATTTGGCGTTCGAAAATCTTCCACACCTTTTCCGAAATAGTTCTCCATTTTACTTGAAGGTAGCGCTGTAAGTGACATTCTGTGATTGGACTAAAATTATGGGGAACGGGTTACCAGACAATATCATTTATCACACTTATTTGGCTCAATTTTTTTAGTTCAATTCTAGGGTGGGCGATACTAAAGCTGCTCTGAAACAGTCATCTGGGTGATATACTAGTAGCATCATTTTTCTAATTCTCATAAAATGCATAGTTTCTACTTTGACATGCTACTTTGCATTACTGTAACAATTAACTTCAATTGTCTTATATGTAATTCAGATATCAAAAAATCAGTGCAGTGACATAACACACTCCCATGCATTGTGGGGGGGCTAGGGATTCTAGAAGACTCAAAACCTGACTAACACCAAGTATGTATATGGGCTCGGGGCCCGAAACCTGATTTTGCAGGGTGGCCCTAACAATCTCGGTTATGCCACCTGATTTTGTGAGATGTGATGCCTTTAAATTCTTTAATATTTTTATATAGCTAGAATAAAAAGATTTTTCAGTTTAAGAAGATTTTCTAGGTACCGACTCTTACTTCTGCACATTTTGAGAGTTAATTCCAGTTGTTCCAATCAAATACCATCAAGAAAGTGATATTTCAACTATCAGTGATACAATTGATTTTGAATGTCATGTGCTTTAAACAAAATAACAAGATATACAATCGGACCTCTATATAACGAAGTTGGTAAATCCCCAAAAAAAGTACGTTATATGGAAAATTTGTTATATAGAGGTTCATCTTTCAATTTTCTTTATAAACCACATAAAACAAATTTTAAATTCATAAACACTATACATAAAAAAAGTAATTATTCACACCTTTTTGTAAATTAATAATATGTATTTTATGTATCTTACCTATCAAAAAGAAAGAAAGAAAAACTGCAAGAAAAGTTTCTTGATACCTTTATCAACACTTCCTGAAGAATTAATTTTTTTCTTTGATGCTCAAGCACATACGCTTTGACATTTTCGAGCTACAAGAAACGAAGTTACCAGCGCAACTGATCAACACTACAAATGAACGTAGACAAGTCCAAGGACACAAGACAACTCCATTGAGGGTGAAGGAGGATATTGAAGATGTTTCCAGTGAATTTGACGATGGGGATTAAAGGTTGCACTTTTCAAATGAAACACCCAGAATTCCGTTGCTCCTGGCAAGAAAGGTACTAATAAAACCAGTTCAAGATATATGACCACCGTAAAATGAGTTAAAAGAAAGAATTACTTGAAATGTCCTGGAATACTTTAAAAAAAGGGTGAAAAAAAATGAATTACAAGAGAAAAAGTTAATTATATAGAAAATGCACTTCACTATTGGAAGGTTATTTTACAAAGAAAATCATGAAATGTTCTTGGTTCCAGTAAAAAATTTGCTATATAGGAAAATTCGTAATATGGAGGTTTGGCTGTATATATAACAAGACTAAATTTATTTGTTTACTTTTAATATACAATCATTTTTTCTCCATCAAAATCAATTGTTGAATCAGAAGAAATACATTCCCAAAAAAGATATGTAAAAAATTTATTGCTTCTGTGGAGAAATTGGAAGTTGATTCAAGTCCTAAGAAATTAGCTAAAATAACACAATAAACCATGAGTCTTCATGTTAAGATTTGAAACATTTTATTCCATAAACATTGTATATGTATCATATAAATTAAATTATCATTTGAAAAGAAAAAAAAAACATCTCACTAATTCAGGAACACAAAAGTTAGGCAAAATGATTAAGGTTACTCATAAAAAGATTTTATTCCTTGACACTTTCTGTCTATAAAGGCAAACATTTGTGTAAGACTGCCATATTACTGTTATCACTAGAAATGTCTCAGTTATTGTCTTCATGTCTATTGGCAACATTCTTTCTGTAATCTCTTTCTAGCCTCCCATGATACTACTGTTTCACTGGATTTAAGCAGTAATTAATACTTGTGCTTTGGCTAGTCCATTTTTAATTTTCTGTATGAGGATATGAATTATTTCAGATCATGCAGGAACTTCCCAGCTTATTCCTCATTAGAATCATGTTTAACAGAATGATTACCTAATTTACTGGCCAGTTCAAGAACCTTTTTAATTGAATCGGCATTTTGAACAGAATCTTCACCTTGATAAAAATGTTATTTGGGATTTGGAGTCTCAAGGACAACCTCTGTTATTTCATATTTACTTAGGTCTTTATCAGCTAGCGATTCATCAATATCTTCAAACAGTAATAAACAAATCCCTCACTGCCAATGTTATAATGTTGGAAAATTCAGTTGAATTATAGCTGTTCGCAAGCCAAACAGCTTTCCAACATGCATTCAAATTGATGGTCTTCATCAAACTAGTACTAATTCGATTTGATTAATATAATCCTTAATTGAAAATTTCTTAAACAAAATTTTCTGAGAATTTGAGTTGATCATGTTAAATTAAAATAAGTCTTGTAAAAAGCGAATATCTTCCCTTTAATTATCCTTAAATGTATAAAAATATATTTGAGTGCATTTTTGAAAATTTCTTTCGACACATTCTGTTATGACTAACTCGGGTTTGAGTCCTGATGCCATGAAAGACTTGCCATATAGAGGGTCAGATGCATGGTAAATTTTCTGATGCTCAAAGTTCTCTTGTGGGCATAGTATAGTAGTTTGGAGCATGGTGGGTCAATCCAGGTGTGATTCTCATCACTCGAAATTACGAGGTCCATCTCCAATAACCCTTTAGTTTTAAAGTGCAACATTAATAAACAATCAGTGACTATCTCAGAGTTGTTAAACAAATCTTCTGTTGTATAAATAATTGGTACTTGAGTATTAATGTCACCGTAGCAAAATTTGCACCATGCAAATCGCTCCATTTCCCGCCAAAATCTGACTGTTTCCTTTTCAAATAAAGCATGTAAAAAACATTTTGTTTTGTTGGTATCATGACATGATTTGTGTTCCTCAAATTTTACTGTGGTGACGGTAATATGCAAGTACAAAATTTTATATTTTTTAATATTGATTGAATATAAAGAATTATTAATATTCATTTTTGGTATGTTTTAAATTCATTGTAGGGTTTAATATCAAAACTCTCCCATTAAAAGATACTGTTGTGGATATTAAAGAGTTGGGTGGTAAGTTTACTAGCTCATTTTTATAATATTTATGCAATAAGTTTTGTCTTAACATGTTCATCATTCCCAATTCATTTTTAAGCTTAAAAGTTTTGTTTTACTCTAAAATTAGTCTAAGTAACCATATTGGTACTCTCACACTATTTGTTACATCTAAGATCGCTTTAGAAGTGTTTCAGTATGTCAGGACCTTTAAATCTACCCAATTTCTTTGTTAATCCAGGGAATTACTCAAAAGATGATTGATAGAATCCAGCATCAATACAGTCACTTGTATTTTAAAAGCGTTTATTTCAATTTGGACTCAACATATTTTAAAATCAATTCACTCTCATAAAAAGGCTCATATAATACGATCAATTACAAACCCATTTTTATAGTGATGAGCTCGCAGGCTTGTGAACAATACATTCACTTCAGTTCGTTTTTGAACGTGGACGGCCTTTTTCACACTATTTTTATTTTTCTAATTATACATTTAATTTATATGTTTACATTTTATTTTCTCTCTGTACTTAATTATGGATATTTGGGGAAGTTAAAAATTGACAAATTGTTTGGATATATGGATGAAACTATTGATTCCTACTCATGCTTGTGAACACAAATAATTTTAATGAGTTCTTATTTTTCCAGAAAAATGATTATAATTTATTACCTAACTTTTCTAAGAGAACATATTTCCAAAGTTATGGGATCATTCTGTTAAAGTATGTGTTGAAATGTGCAATATATATATGTCTATTTGTTTAAAAGCAGACAAGCTGTTGCCTGAATGATGTAGTTAGATTTTTCATTTATTTAAAACTTTCCTAATTGTTTTTGATAAATTAATCGAATTTAAAGAATGAAATGCAGTTATTTATGCAAATAAACTTTGCTTCAAAATCTTTGCCAATTTATTAATCAGTGGGCTAATATATCTATACCAAAATTTCACTAATTGGTTTCTTGTTGATGCCTTTAAAAGAAGAGCAAATATATTTGTTTAATTGATAGTTTAGTTTGTATTTTTAATCCATCCTTTTCTTTTGAACAATTGTAATTTCAACCTCATGTCTCTTTTTCCTGTAAGTAACCTTTTGATCTCATTCCATTTCATAATTAAAGCATCTTTTCTCTATTTTCTTGTAACACGTAGCGATTGATGTAAAAATTTGCTTTTACTGGACTGTTGTGTAAAACTGCTTTTTCCTATTAAAATCTATTTGTTGAAAGTATACACTTGGAATTATATGCTATGTATTCTCACTTTTTTCACTTGAAATGTAAAGGATTTATTTGAAATGAGTTATTTTGTTGCATAATTTGTTGTCATGCTTTTTTCATAGATGGTACTGAATTATGTTAGTTTTTTTATATTGGCTATTTTGAAATAGCCAGGTCTGTATTTGTCAAATATTGTATGAATTTTAAATATACATGAGATATACTTTTCTTTGTGCATTTTGTGTGCTGTCTATTTTTGCTCTGATATTATTTTAATAAAATGTTATTTTTAAATTAGTTGAATCTTTTCTCTTTCTTAATTGGGGGAAGATGCCACAGTTAAGGAATTTTCAATTAGTACATTAAAAATTGAAAGTGGAAAAGCTATTATGCGGAAAGTTCAATTGGACTTGGTGTAGGATTTCCTGCTCCAAGGAGACTGGAAACAACAACAACAAAATTGAAATAACAAGACCATGAAAAAAATACACCTTACTTTTCAATATTTAATTGTTTATGTGTACTGTTAAACCTGTTTTTGTACGGTAGATAGGAACCACATAAAAATAACTGCACAAAAAATATTTGAAAATTTCATGAATTCTTACATATAACAAGCAAATATTTATAGAAATACTGCAGAATTTTTTTTTATGCAGTCGCACAAAAATAAAATCACATAAAAAAGGACTGCACAAAAGCAGGTTCTACTGTACAAGTTAATTTTCTTAGTATGAAAATAAATAAGAAATTTAATGTCAAAAAAATTCATTTAATTGTGGCATCTTCCCCCATATATAGGGGAGGATGCCACCAATCATGGAGTTAAGATGTTACAACACCACAGTAAATGAAAAAATAAAGCAAACATTACCAAATTAAATGTGAAGTAACAATAACTAGAAAAACAAAAGTTAAATTCTTTCATAATTAATTTGCTAAAAATAATAACAGTACAGGTTCGAATTATAGCCTTCACAACATTTAATTCAGTGCAAATGATTACCATTGCATTCTTGCAACCATTTATTGCATTAGATGCACTGAATCCAGTCACACTTGAGACCTTTTTTTAGCATAAAAGTATCCTTAACACACAGCACAAAAGTCGTCATTATTATCCTCATCAAAACTGTCACCACTGGTATCTAAGGAAATTCCGTTTATCTTTAAAAATATAATAAGGAGGAAGGAAATTAACTTCAGCGTTACAGCATGACACTACAGTTATGGTCTCTCCCGTCTCCCCTGACATGACGTGGTGGATATTATGTGATCCTTTCTTTGCAATAACTTTCCCGGGTTTATTATTCATTTGAAGACCCCACTCTTCTAAGGTATAGATCTCCTTTGGATTTTCTAAAAATGAGTTTTCCTGCAGAACGGGCTACAGCAGGCTGAAGTAGTAGTAGACTTCAGCTCTGTGCCATCCTCACAGCATAATTATTAATTGTAGTTATATTTTATACAATAATATACAGTGTTATAAAATGAAAAAAAAATTTTTAAGTTCATTTCATTTATTTCTGATCCATGTGGCATCTTCCCTCAAGTATAGGGGGCAGATGCCACTCACGCTTATTTCCTTATTGCTGCAGTGTTATGGCCGTTTCTACATGCATTGTATGTGTAGCATTATGTGTAACTCACATTGCTACTCTCTTATTTAAAATAACAAGTACGTTTATGAACTTTAAAAATGAGGAACGGAATATTATAAAAGTTGTACTCGCCACTTTAAATGCTTACAAGATCAAAAAATAAGACAAATTAAAGGCGATCAATTCAGATAAATTCATAAGCCACACTCAATGTCGGACCAGACTCTTCACACAAGTGGCTCAAGATTGTCATCCATTGATGCATAAAAGTACTATAAACAAACTGATGTCTTCCCCTGAATTACCTTATCTTTAAAATAAATATTCTGACATGATGTAAAATTCCAGATTGTATGCCTGAGAGAATCATTTTTATCTACTTGTACAATTCTAACTGATAAGAGATTTTTCATAAATAATAATACACACTTCTAAAATTGCTAAATCAGTAATACAGTTTCAGACAACTACTTAAATCAATCATTGGGTATAAAATTGGCTTTTAAACAGGATTTTTTCATCATTACCATATTTCAATGAGTAAAAAAAATCATTAATATTTTTTTATACATATAAAAGGACAAAAAAGTAATTACATAATGTTGTGAAATCTTTCATAAAGATTAATATTTAATTATTGATGTTTTTTACTGCATGTTCTTAGTTTTATGTTACTTTGTAGTTTCAATTTGCTGTATCTATTATTTTTTTAAGTAAATAGTTTTGCACTTTATGTTGGAAAAAATTTATGATTTTCCTTATGGACACATTTTTACTATGATTTTTATCATTTAGTTTCCCTCTGCCTACTGTTTTAAATTCTCTCTTTGATTTTAAAGTATTGATTGAAAAAAAAAATTCTCCTTCTGTATATTCTTCAGGATTTTTTTTACAGTAGTTGATCAAATATAAGTTTCAATAATAAATTATATTTTATAAATTATTGATATTTGATAGCTCTCAATATTGTGATGTCTTAATAATTGTTTTCTGTGATTAAGCATATTTTTTTTTTATTAAAAAAAATCTGCATTTGTAGTCAGATTAAACATTTATTATACAGCAATATTTTGGAAAATTGCTAAAAGCTCTTGTAATTAAAACTGTATTTTGATTTTTTTTCCTAAAATTTTTTTTTTCAGGATCTGATTTTGTTCGTCCTTTTTGGAGTAAGTACTTTGAAGGACAACATGGTCTTTTATATGTCATTGATGCTGCCGCCGATGATGAAGTATTGAAAGAAGCAGTGAGAATCTTGCAAGAAGTTATTTCCAGCAGTCTCTTAAAAGGGATTCCATGTGTTATACTTGCTACTCATCAAGATATTAAAGGTTCAAGAAGTCCTCAAGAAGTATAGTTAAAAAAAAAAAATTTTTTTTTCATTTTATTTTATTTAAGCTGCTTGACATATACTTTTGTTTAGTTGTCTGCTTGAAGAAATACTGAAAATTCATTGAACATTGAAAATCATTGTTCATTATTTCCATATGTGTACTTTAAAGTTATTAATTTCTATAATTTAATTTTTGTTGCTTAAGTTCAACCTATTCTGAAGAAAAAATATTTTGTAGGAATTTTGTTTTAATTTACATAGTTATTTTTGATCAGTATGTTATTTATTGTGAAAAAAAAAAATTAAAAGTTATTTTAATTTTTGCAAAAAATTTTTTTTTTTTTATAAACATAATTTTTTTTTTTTTTTTTTTGGAGAAATGAATTTGCAATGACAAACATTAATGTAAAGCCAGTAATTATAGAACAAAATACATAATTTTGTCTTAAAGTACGAGTATGTAAATTATGTTGATGTTCTAAGTATTTAAGAATAAAGTTACTTTTTTTTTGCAACATGTACTAAAGATCAACTTTATGTGTGTGTAATTAGCTATTAAATTCTTATTCAAAATAGTATAATTATCTACAAATTTTTGCTTTAGAACATTATAAAAATACTTTTTCATACAGAGGTAAATAAGGAAATGTTACATCAGTTCTAGTTTCTTCATAATAAATTAATTGGTGATAACATTGATGATGATAGATGTGTGTTGTTTTTTTTATAAGGAGAAAAACTAGTAAATTTTTTAAATGGTAAACATATTTTGCATGTTTAAAGCATTATCACTGTTATTATTAAAACTTTATTGAGAAGATGATTATGTCCATTTTTCGCAGAACTGTATATTTGCAATGGATACATATCTTTAAATACAGCTCAAACTGTGATGAGTAATACAATAAGAAACAAAACTTAAGAGTTAAGGATTGTTCAACCTTATGATGTATTCCTTACTTATAGTTGTGTTCATTTTTGATTCATGCAATTTTATTTGTTACATGAAATATTTAAAAATTTTAAAAATTTAAGTTATTAAAGCTAAGGATGATTTAAAAAAACAAACAATAACTGTAGTAGATGACAAGTTATTGTTTTATTTTGAATTTCTATTGTATCGGTTCATTTTCCAACACTATTTATAGTGATTTATCTCTGTGTTTTAACTAACGATTGCAGTTATTTATTTTAAAATTTAAATACAATATTGGAAAATTTATTTTATTTTAATAGACTTAACAAGCATAAAATGATTAAAGTACCATCGAACTTCCATATTGCGAATTTTTCTATATAGCGAACTTTTTCCTGGAACCAAGAACTTTTCACTATTTTCTTCATAAAATAACCTCCCAACATTGAAGTACATTTTCTATATAAGGATTTTTTTCTCCCTGTTTTTTAGTATTTCTCAACATTTCAAATCATTCTCTCTTTTAACACATTTTATGGAGGTCATAAATCTTGAAATGGTTTTATTAAGTGCTTAACTCGCCGAGCACAATAGAATTCTGAGCATTTCATGCAGGAAGTGCAACCTTTTTTCCTCATTGTCCAGTTCACTGGAAACATCTTTGATATACCCTTTCACCCTCAGTAGAGTTGTCTCGTGTCCCTGTGCCCTTTAACTATTCATTTGAAGTGTTGATCTGCTGTACTGGTAACTTCGTTTTCAGTAACTCGAAAATGTCAAAACATAAATGCTTGAGAATCAAAGAAAGAAACTTAATTCTTCAGAAAGTGGATTAAGGCATGAAGAAACTTTCCTTGCAGTTTTTCTTACTTTTTTTTTTTTGGTTAGGTAAGATATATAAAATATGCATATATTAATTTTCAAAAAGGTGTGAATAATTACTTTTTTAATATATAGTGTTTATGAATTTAAAATACTTTTTATGTGGCTTATAAAGAAAATTGAAAGATGAGCCTCTGTATAGCGAATTTTCCATGTAACGAACTTTTTTTCGGGATTTAGCAACTTTGTTATATAGAGTTCCGACTGTATTTCATTGAAACTTTTATTGTCGTAATTATGTGAATTATCAGAACATCATATGCTGCTCAAAATCTTTTGAAACATCATAACAGAGTATGAAATCTAGAGAAAAATACATTTCTGAATGTCATCAAATATTTTCAATTGAAATATTTTAAAATTTCAGCATTATAGATAACTAGCATAAATAAGGAATACTCAATAGCCGCATGTTTTTTTTTTAAATTATGTATTTATAATAAACAATAATGCTTTTTTGTGTATATTTTCTCAAATGCATGGGTACATTTGGTGATTCAAACTCATTGTGCCTAAGTTCTTTGATGTCAAGTCTTAATTTGCCACTCAAACTAAGACAAAATTAAACATGTACACTTTTGTTCATTGCAAGTTTGACTGGTATGAGTTGTGAAAGGATGTTTCTGTGAACCTTATGGGATTGCCCCAAAATGTCATAAATGAATAATATATTTTATAAGAGTGATAAAAAAAAGTTTTCATGATAGAGGAATATGATCTTGATTATAGTGAACAATAAAATGAAAATGTCAAAAACTGTAGTGAACTAGTAAGTAATGGTGGTAGTGAAATATTACCAAGATTTCAAAGATGCACCAGACACTTATCAAGAAGTGATAATGAATGCTCTTGCAAAAAATTGTCAGAAGAATATCTTATATGAATTTGTATTTGATTTGCAATTCTAATTGTTATGCATATGATATTGCTTAAATAAATGAGTTCTCATACAAAATCTACAGCCTTTATACAGTAGAAGGTCGTTTATCCGAACGTTTATTATCTGGAGCATCAAGTATCTGGACCAGTTTTTTTTTCCAACTACATGCACTGTATATGAATACATTTTCGAACAGTGCAATGCTCAACAGTTGTTTCGCGTGAGGCCAAAAATGACGGAAAAATCCGAGGTTTGGAATATTTGTGGAATTTCAGTTGTGTGATTTGGTAAACATCTGCACAGAATATTAGGTCTGTTTGTTTCCAAGTGAGGGGGTGTATACGTGCTCTTTTGTTGAGTTGTGAATTGCTATGGCTTCAAATTCAAATCAGAAGCACAACGATTGAACATAGAGACAAAACTGTAAATATTGAACCGTCTTGTGAAGGGAGAAAGTGGGAACAGTTTTATAATGTTGGAGAGTCAACAATTTCTGACATAAAAAAAAAAAAAAGTAGCAAGGGTCCATCAAATGCTGATGTATTTTCTGCATTAGAAACAGCTATGGAGTGGTATGAACAACAATCAGAATGCGGTCCTACTCAACTACTGCTGCTCAAGAGAATCAGAGACCTTGCAACGAAAAAAGGATGGTGTTTAATGGTACAGTGAAAAATAAGTGATTATTTTCCACAATAAAGGTAAAATTTCAACATTTTGCTTTTTCTACAAGCATGTTTCCTGCATGTGATGATTTTCAATATTCATATAGTGTCCGGTTTCATATACTGCATGGATCGCATTCGGTTTTTGGTTATCCGAACAATCATGTATCCAAATTGTCCCAATTAATTTAGATAAACGATGTTCTACTGTATACTATTTCGTGCTTCATCCTATTAAATCCTTTCCAAACACAAGATTTTTTAAAATTAATCTGCACCCCTGAAGGGTTAAAAGTGAAATCTGCGAAGTTTTTGAAAAAAGGAATGTGTGTGTGATTATACTCACCTGGAAACAATTTGATCGAATTAGATTTTTAAATTAAATTCATTTCAAATATGAAAGGAAAAATTTCATTCATTAACATTTTCATCGCGAGGGATGAGATAACTTGTCCTCCAGGATCCACAAATAAATTATTAATTTGACTATTGTTATTGATTGCAACTGAGTATTATTTTTCAAAGTAAAATAAACAAGTTTTAAAAGAATTTGTATTTTGTTTAAATTTTAGCACTGTGGAGAGCAGCACACTCTTAGTGCAAAGGGTGGGACAAAGGCGCATTGAAAGTTTTAATACAAAAATGTTTTAATCATAAATCAATTTTTTTCCATTTCTTGATAGATTATTGGTATTAACCCTTTGCCAGCAATTTATTAGTAAATATTTAATGAGTTATATTGACCTGTGTTTGATACCATCTTAAGGATATTTACTAAAATTTATTGAAAGTCACCAATGAAGTGGGGTTAATGCTCAAGGGCCCATTTTTATGTAAGATTTATTTCAATTGATTGCATTTTGTATGACTTCCGAGCACAATTTTGATATAAAAACATTTTTAATTGATAATCTGATTTAATTCAAAACATTTATCTTTAAAATACAATTCATATGAAGAAATAAGTTTTGAATATCTTTCTGCAGAAGCTGACATTCAAAAATAAATCAATACATTTATCTTTATTTCAGATTGCACAGTTTTTCAACGAGGCTTTACATGGTAGGAAATGGCAAGTACATATGTGTGGTTATCAAGACCGTGATGGTGTTCAGATCAGTTTAGAGAATTTAGTGGATTTGATGACAGGAATTTCATGACACTTAAATGTTGCAGTTAGGTTTCAATTGGGTTGACTTATCAATTATATAAATGTATATCTGCATGAAAAAGGTAAAATAATTTTTGTATTTAGTATAGTCTTTCTGATAAAATTAAAATTTTTCACAACTCCTGTTATAAGGATTTTTTTTTTTTCTTTTTAGGAAGAAATTATTAATCTGTTCTAAAGAAAATCAGGGCAGGTTTAAGTACATTGAGATAAGATAAATGTGAAATAAAAGACTATCATTTTATTACATTGTTACATCTTTCCCACAGACAACCTATATTTTAAATGTTTGTGTTTAATTGTTCCAGAAAAAAACAATATGTATCAAATGAGTTGTATTGGCTTGAACCTGACTCTACATTTATATTCAGAAGATTTGCTACTGAATGTTTTAATTAATATAATGATGCATTATTGAGCACAAGCGAATGATAATCAAGATAGATATTAGATTGATTTATGTTTATGTAGTTGTTTTGAAAATAATGTAGTGTTTGAATGCTGATTTTTTTTATTGTATCTATATATTCAATGTTGAGTATTTAACAGTTCTGTGTTAACTATTGGTGCATGATTGTTATTGGGTTTCAAATATTAGTTGTATAATTTAAATAGTTTTTTTCTGAATGATAAACTGTTAAGTTGATTGATTGATTGAATATTAACGTCGCACTGTTCAGCTACACGAGGGCTTTTGGCGACAGACAACGTAATTTTGAACCATGGTCAAGTGATGTGGACGACACCTGAGCTGGCACCCCCTCTCCTAACTACCACACCACACCAACGGGAGGACGTTTCAGCTCTCGACAGATTTAACGTGCATCGCTGCCCTACTCGGCGGGTCTTTAGTGGTACTGGGCTCGAACTCGTGACAAGGCAAGCCACGATCCGATACCTATACCACTCGGCTACCGCGGCCATGATAAACTGTTAAAACTTATTGATTAATGCATTGTTAACATCTCATTCTTTTACAGCTTGAGTTCTTAAAAAAATTACATTATTACATATCTTGTTTTCTGTTATTTACATAATTTTGATAATCTCTTAATAAAAAAATTGACATTTTGTGTAGAGGGACTAAAACATGTTAAATGTATTGAAAGTCGTATTGGCATGAAGTGCCATCCCAGGTGTCAGTTTTGTAACTTGTTTGAAATTATGAGGTCCATTGCCCTTCATGCAACTTCAAAGTGTGAGGTTAATGAGTAATCGACCTGAATAATAAATTAGACTTTCACATGAAAAAAAATTAATATGCTTCTGTTAACAAAAATTTATCAGTGACTATATATAATCTACAAGAGTGAGTCGGAAAGTAAGTTTCCCCTGTCAACTGTGGTCAGAGTTTTGTGCGAAAGTCAAAAAATAGAATGAGACATTAAAAATAAGACATAACTCTTTATTTTTCCACATAAATATTAAGTACATTGAGACATTTGTCATACCACTTGATAAGGTTCAAAAAGCCCTCCAGGAAAAATCAGGGCTTTGCATATGGAAGAAGCATTAAATGGCTTGTTTGATTTCAGCATTGCTTCCAAAGCACCTACCAGCGAGATTCCTTTTCAAAGCCGAAAAAATATGGGATCAGGATTGTATGGCTGATGGTGTAGGTGTTCTCAACTAAGAGTTGCATTATGGTTTTGCATTGCCGTCACCGAGCCATCGAACTACCAAATGCCAGATCTGAGAAACCTGGGCAATTTTTTCTGAATCCATCTGCTTAATCATGGTCAACCCCTACTCAATGGTGTAACGGTGTCTTGCACGTTCACCTGCTGTTTCGTTGTATGTCTATAACTGTTAAACACTTCTTCCCTATTCAAAGTCCCGAGTTTTTCCTGGAGGGCTTTTTGAAGCTTATCAAGTGGTATGACAAATGTCTCAATGTGCTTGGTACTTACGTTGAAAAATAAAGAGTTATGTCTTATCTTTAATGTCTCATTCTATGCTTTGATTTTCTCACACAACTCTGACCACAGTCGACAGGGGAAACTTATTTTCCGACTTATCCTCGTATTATTTATTTCTTTATTATAATTTACTTAAAGGATGTATGTTTTGCTGAGAAGTAATTTTGCTGTAAAATATATTTGCTTGAATTATCTGCAATTGTTGATTTAAGAACACAATTGTTATTAGAATTATTATTTATGAGTTTCTTTTTCAAAGTTTTCAAACTAACTTACCTATTCGCTCTTTTTAAAAAATTTTGAACAATGCTTATGTTATAACTCTCTGTGATAAATTATTTGAAACATATTACCTCTTGTTAATTAATCTGAAAGAAATAATAATAATAATAATAAAAAGACATAAAATACAGTCAAATTACCGTGAAAAGGAAGAAGACATTTCAGTGTAATTTAATAAATTTATTGTATATTTCAAACTGAATTGGTCAAAGTTTTACATATTGTCTTCAATTCTTATTTAACATCTTACTTAAAATCCAACTAGTGTTTGGTTGATTATAACTTTCTTCTTTCTTGTATATTTCAAATTATAATCCAATGGATTTAAGACATTGGTCAAAAGAGTATGTTCTATACCCTGTAATATAGCTTTACTTTAAAACTGACGTCAATTATGAATGCATCACTGATTGCTTTATTATAGAGCTTAATGAATTTATATTTCTAAAAAATTACTATTGTTGCATAGGTGATATACGTGCATTTTGTTATTGATTTGAAGTTGTATTAACTCTTTCGGGATGACGGACGCAAGCGTGTGTGTACCGCCAGGGCCGGAAGGTTTTGTGTAGTTAAGCCTAAATCCCTAAAAATACCGAAATATAAACACGTTGTTCAATATTTTTTTGTATATTATACGAACGGCATATGCTTTATATTATATATTTCGTATTAATATACTTTATTTACTTCAGCCACTTTCTGTTTAAGTACTAGTTTTTAAACATTTTACTGTCAGCATTTGTAAAAGTCAACCTTGTAAAAAAGTAAAGACAAATTTTGTCTACCAGATCTAATTATCCATTATAAACTAGACTGCAAACCCAAATTAAATGCTTTAGCGAAAATGAATCTCTTATCTTCTCTATAAACAAAAACCACATGTTCACTTCCAGAGCAGTCATAAAGCACTCAATTCGAAAACATTCCCTTCCCTTGTGTTTATAAAACAAAAACCTCATGTATGTGAGAAATATTTCTCTCATTCGACTAGAAGGTCATATCTCCATGTACCTCAAATGGACATAGAATGCCATCTATTGCCAAAAAACAACTTACAAAAATTCCAAATGCTTGGCGCAAATGTGAGTTATTCGGCCTACAAAGAAGAAACACACTGTCCCATTTTTGAGTCATTCGGCTTCTGGCGGTGTTTTGTGCTGGGTCACATTTGGGATGTTCATCCCGAAGGGGTTAAAAATGCAGACTGTCATATCAATTCTCAGCATTTTATAATCATTACATCAAATTCAAGCAATTGCTTACCCATCCATAATCAAGCCTACACTGTTTAAATTTCCTTTTTCTCTTACACTTATCTCCTTCTCAAAATTCACCATTTCTATTAAAATAGTTTTATGAAATTTAAATCAATTTCATAATCCTGTAAAAAAATATAAGCTTATTCTAATTTTAAGAAATGCTCTATAAAAAAAAAGAATGATCTTTTACATCTTTCTTTGAAATAGTTTATCTCTTTCTATAAACCTTATTTATCTCTTATTAATACCTCTAATGAAACATCTTCATTACCCATTTTTTTTAAACACTATCTTAATATTTTGCCTATATCAAGTAATATTTTTTTATAGTAAGTAATTTTTTTACATATAAAACTAGTGATTTAAAAAATTTTTTTGATAAAAGATTATTATTTAATTTTGTTCTGTGTTAATAGCCATTTATCTTCCTATTCAATAAAAGTGATTGATGTAGTTCTTCAAAACTGTTAAAAATGTAAATAATTACAATTTTATATTTGGCAGATGAATATAATAAAAAAATTTTTTAAAAAAAGATACATTTAAAAACATATTTTAGTAATAGTAAATGCTTTACAAAAGGTCATTGTTTTACTTAATTCATGTGATTTTTTAATAAGAAATAATTATTTTATATAGTTGCCAACACTAAAGTTTGACACTTTTTTTTAATATAAATTTAAAAAAATATTTTCTGCAACTATCCTTTGAATTTTATTTCATTTTCACAAACAATCAGCAATATTAAACACTAATTCAGAAATTAGCTAGCAGTTTATCTGTTAAATATTCTACACATTTTAAATGTAAAATCAAATTTTTCAGAATTGACTTTTTTAGATATACCGCATTTACTCGAATCTAAGCCAAACTTTTTTCCCAATGCTAATTCTACTAAAAATTGGGTGCGGCTTAGAATCGAAGGAAAAAAAATTGTTAGATGGGACTATCAGAGCACAGATTTACAGATTCATGTATGTATTTAAAAGTTTATAATATTGGTAAAACAACTAGTTATTCACTTCTTATTTGTTCTCATTTTAAAGTTATTCTATTTTCATAAAATTGAATATCGATAAACCACTTTACATTGTTTTTCACTTTTCACAAAAACTTGTTGAGAATTTGTGGTGCGGCTTAGATTCGAATAAATATGTTATTTAACTGTTTGGGAAAACAGTAGGCCTGCAACCAATATTCATAAAGATTTATGTCAAATACAAACAAGAAATGCACTCAAGATTGTGAGATGAAAAGTGTATGTTTGTATTAGACTGCCTAGAGCAGTGATACTCAAACTGCGGCCCACCAGCCTTTTCTGAGAAGCTCGGTAATGGTCCATTGCACTAAAAATTTTGCAGGAAATTCTATCAATAAGCAATTAAATTTATCAATTTGCTTTTTATAGTAGAATGTAAGCAAAAGGCTTGGTCATGGATGAAAGAAAATCGAAACTATCCTTAAAATCAGTAAAAAAAGCATAAAAGTAAATATTGCTTGTGTGTTTTTGATGGAAGGGTTAATACAGTAATGGAATAAAAACCAAAAATGAGTTTAAATATTTTAATCAATTTTGCTTTGTCCAATGTAGCTTTGGGCTTATAGTGTTTTTTTTTCATTATCCTCATGTCGGGGCCCTGCGGAAAAAAAGGTTGAGTACCCGTGGCCTAGAGTTTTTGAAAAATTTTGACCTATGTCAAAATTCAAATTTTTTTTTTTTTTGAAATCATATGTTACGAGAAAAAGTTTTTCACCTGTTAAAAAAAATTGCAAAACAAGTTATATCTATTTAAATATTTTGCATTATATTTTTCTGCTTTCTTTTTTTTTTAATAAAAGGAGAAAAAAGAAAATTACATGCACCATTTTCAAAATGTATACTTTGCTCTGTAATCACTGCCATTTGTGAAACTTTTACATGTTACTTCTAAAAGTATAAAATATAGCTTGCATTAGAATTTGTTTAAAGGTTGTACCTGATATATTTGCTCAAAATATGAATGTTGTTACATAAGGTACTTTTGACTAATTTGCTGTTATCTCTTGTATTCAAAGTTAGGATATGTGACTAGAAAAGTAGATTTTCATTTGTGATAAGAATGCTTTTCGATGACTTCAAAGTATTGATAATTAATTTGTTGAGTGTCTTTTAGTCTGTATGCACAATATTTATATATACAACACAAAATATGAGTTGATTTTTTAAAATAGAAAAAGAAATTTGCTGTTTTTAATGCTTTAAATAATACAAATCTTTTAGCACAGAAACAGTGTATCTTATTTCAGTATCAATAACATGAAAAGTAACTAATGATTTTTTCAAACTATATTAAATTATGAACAAAAATCAGTTTGAAGTTTTTTACTTTTTTAGATATTGCAAGTAACTTATTTTTCTTGGATTGTTTAAAAAGCCAGAGTTATTAAGGAATTGAAAATCTGACTCTTTGTTGAATTTTAATCAGTGAAAATTCTAGAACTTTACTATACTAGACTTAAACCATACTATACTACATAGCATTTTATAAAAGTAACTATAAAAATTTCGCGTCATCTAAAACAAAGAGTCTTAAAGAATGGAAAATACTTGACAAAAACAATGGGTAAAAATAAAAGTGTGAGAAAAATGTGCATTTAAAGTTTGTAAAGGCATAAGTTTTGTGAATAACATATATAAAACATATCTAAAATCAGAGACTGAGTTACTCAACTGTAGAAAAATATATCCCCCTCCCCACCCGTTTATTTAAGACAATGTGTAGCTGTAACTAACCTAAAGTATTTACCTCCTGGATAATTTGTCAAAATGCATTAATATTTGTGTAACTTATTTGTATAAAATGCATAAGGTGACAGTTATTTTTTAAATAATTTATATATCTTTTTTTTCCATGTGTAAGTTCTAAATGATTTATATTCAAGCTTAAGAAACAAAAATGGCATGGTTATCTTTTGAATTAGCAGATTTTTAATGAATTGTATTATTTTTTCTGATATGAATATCTTGTGTGTAAATATGAGCTTTAGATTCAGTTTTACTTGGAGGCTGAATGAATTTTGTTTGTTTTATTTAATAGATATCATTTATTCATCTATTAAATAATGTAAAAAAAAAATATGTTGTGGAATCGTCAAAAATGAGTAATCTGTAGCAGAAAAATCACTTAGAAAATAATATACATAATTGTTTAAATTAAAATATGAAACTGGATGATATATAATTTACTTTATCCTATAATCTAAATAAACATCAAATCTATACATTAATTTAAAACAATGCTGTAATATAACAAGTAAAAGATCAGTATTTGATAAGAGAAATACCAGTTTCAAAAAACCTTTAATGTACTGATTGAAATTTATGAAGTAAAAATTCCAATTTTTTCAATACAATTAACAATTGTTGTATTTTATTTTATTCATTTTGAAACTTATTACCTTAAAAACATTTGCTAAAAAATAAGACTTAATGTTTTTATTTCTATTATACTAAATAACTTATCAAAGTTTAAAAAATGAGTTTGCAATCAATAATTTTCTTACCTATGTAAAAATTTAGTTTTTGGATTTAATTCCAATTGCATGTTTACTGCGCTTTTTGAAATAAAAGATTTAATATTGGACCAAATATGAGAACATATTAGGAACCTTAAATTTTATAAGATATGTAAAGCATTAAGGTTTTTTAATGGTAACATATGTACATAAATATTCAGCAAAATTATAAACCTAGAAGCATTTGCTTCTGTCATCTCTCTATACTTGTAGTTAAATGACATTTCATTATTAAGCTACTACCTGAACTTATGAAATCTATTCAAACTACCTTTTTTTTTTACATTGGCTATGTAGTTTTAGCCTATAAAATACTTTTCTGTGCAATATATTTGTCATTTGATTATGATAACAAAATTATGCTCAGTTCAAAATTAATGCTGGGATTTTTACATTTAACCATGTGAATTTGTTTGAATTATGCCAAATGTGATTTCTTTATTCAAAATAAGTATAAAAAGCCCAATTGTTGAAAATGAAAAATGTGATAAAATTTATTGACTAAACTCATGCTACCAAAGTATGTTTTTGTACTACTGTATTTGTATGAATTAGCTCAACTCTACAATTGGAAATTTTGAAATAAAAGAATGCTGTGACTATTACTTTTCACAACCATTGTACATAAAGCTTGTTTACCTGTATATTAACATTTGTTGTTTCCAAAGGTAATTTGAAAATATATATATATGTACAGATGTTCCATGCATGTATATACTAGAAAATTAAATTTTAAAAAAGTTTTTAAGTGTTTTATGTATTTGAATATTTATCCTCACCTTAAGAATATAGAAATACACAAAAATACTGCTATACTGTGTAGTTGAAAAGAAGTTTCCCATATTTTATCGTCAAAATATTTCCTTGAACAAAAATC
Organism: Trichonephila inaurata madagascariensis; assembly: GCA_019973955.1. NCBI lineage: Eukaryota > Metazoa > Arthropoda > Arachnida > Araneae > Nephilidae > Trichonephila > Trichonephila inaurata. The sequence continues at coordinate 339,129 of BMAV01010022.1, forward strand.
TGATATACAATGATTAAATTCTAATCTTTTCTGGAAATCAAAATAACAAATTTTAATTCATTTTTCTGCAAATAATAACAATTTTGTATACCTAGAATACAACTTTAATTATTTAAATATTAACTTACAATTCTTAATATAAAAACAATTTATTAACAATACAAATTATGCAATTATTCTTTTTCTGTACAGACCATTATCAACATATTTTTATCTTCATAACTTAGTCATTTCTTTTTTACCTCAAAGCATCTAACTGTGATTGCACAGTTTCAAGCTAAAAAAAAAAGTAACACTTTTTATAATAAACTATTATTGATTATTAAGCAAATCTAATATAAGATTTTTCTAAGAAATAATCTTA
>BMAV01010022.1:349492-359984 GCA_019973955.1 Trichonephila inaurata madagascariensis
TAATAAACCGAAGTTATGTAATGTCAGTAAAATGCAAATGCACACATTGCATAAATGCCATAAAGTAAAAGCAATGAATTCATCAAATAGAACTGATTTGGTTAAAAGACTTCGAGTTTGCACAAATTGCTTAAGTGAATTTCATGCTGTGTCAAAGTGCAATTCTAAAAATATTTGTTTTGCCTGTAAGCAGAAGCATCACACTTTGCTTCATAAATATTCAACGCCATCAACTGACTCCAAAGCTGACCTTGAAACTCTGGTGCCACATGCTAGTGCTTCACAAGTAGTAAACCATTCGGAATTAATTTCTTCTTCGAAGAACGCTCGCATTTTATTCCATACTAATGGAAATATCAGTATTTTTATTAACACTGCAATAGTTTATGTGAAAGATTCTAAAGGCATCAGACAACTTTTGCATGCTACTTTTGTGCTTCATAATCGAGTTTTCATTAGCTCAATATCAGCAGAAGCTTCAGGATTACAAAAAGAAAAAAATAAACGTTCTGATCAGTGGTTTGAATAATGCATCTATCTTATATAAAAAGAAAGATTTCTGCTAAAATCTCAAACGCTAAAATGATTTGCAATGGGAAATTGACTTATTGCTTGTGTCAAAGATTAGTCACTTCTCTCCTTCTAGAAGAATTAATATTGTGCATTTGAATATTCCTAGAAATATACATCTGACTGATACAGCTTTTTCTATTCCTCAAAGAGTAGATTTGTTGTTAGGTGCAGAATTGTTCTTTGCGTTTTTAGAGAGGGATAAAACTAGGATTGGGAATAACTTATTACTGCTTCTAGCTATTTTGGGTACCAAATTTCTGGTAAAACCTCTGACACTTAGATATTTTGACAAAGCATTGCCTTTTGGCTAAAAACTTAGAAGCTCTAAACAAAACTCTTACTAACTCCTGAGAAATAGAAGATGTCAAACCTGAAGAAATTTTCAATAGCGATGAATTAAATTACTGCAAAAATGCATATAAAAAAAAGCAGATGGCAAATATGTTGTTTCTATGCCATTGAAACCAAAATTGCCTGAAACCATTTTGGGAAATTCTAAGATGATTGCATCTAAAAGGTTAGATCAATTATGGACATGCTTAGAACGTTCTACTATGAAGGCACTTTACTCAGATTTTATAAATGAATATGAATCTTTGCATCACATGAAGGAAGTGAAGGAAGATTCCATGTCAGAGACAGGATATTATTTTCCTTATCATGGTATTTTACAACTGGACAACAAGACAACTAAACTGTGTGTCATATTCAATGCAAGCACTGTGGCCGCAGTAGCCGAGTGGTATAGGTATCGGACCGTGCCTTGCCTTGTCACGAGTTCGAGCCAAGTACCACTAAAGACCCGCAGTGTAGGGCAGCAATGCACGTTAAGTCTGTCAAGAGCTGAAACGTCCTCCTGTTGGTGTGGTGTGGTAGTTAGGAGAGGGGGGTGCCAGCTCAGGTGTCGTCCACATCATTTGACTATGGTTCAAAATTACGTGGTCTGTCGCCAAAAGCCCTCATGTAGCTGAACAGTGCAACGTTAATATTCAATCAATCAATGCTAGCACTAAAACTACTAGTGGTAATCCTTAAATGATTTATTCTACAAGGGAGGTGTGCTTCAAGAAGACCTGGTCTCAATTTCAATTTTTATTAGATTCCGCAAACACATTTACACCTTCACCGTGGACATAAAGCAGATGTTTAGAATGATTGAGTTAAATGAATCTCAGACTAGGCTTCAAAAAATATCTTGTGGAAAACTAGTAAAACATCTCCTACTAAAATATATGAATTATGAACTGTCACATACAGCATAGCAAGCACTCCATACTTGGCAATCAAGGTTTTGTAGCAACTCACTTTAGATGAAGAAAAGCACTTTCCATTGGCTTCAAAGGTTCTTTTTCAGGATTCTTACATGGATGACTGCCTCTCGGGTTCTTCTGAATTAACAGAATTTAAGAACCTTCAGTTGAAATTAAAACAGATTCTTCAAAGAGTAAGAATGACGCTGCATAAGTGGTGCACGAACCTTTCTCCAACCAATACGTAGGAAGAATTTCCACTTGACAGAAATTCTGGAGAAATCCAAGTAAAGACTATGGGTATGATTTGGAACAGTGATACCTTTACTTACAAAGTCAACGTCAACCTTAATTGCAGCTATAACAAACGAGACCTCTTGTCCCAGATCGCACACATTTACAATCCAGTTGGACTTCTAGGTCCTGTCATTTCCAAAGCCAAAATTTTTATGCAACAGCTCTGGCTGCTTAAATTAGACTGGTATGAAATACTTCCTCCAACTGTTTCACAGGCACGTAGGTAGCTTAATGGTTAGAGCATCGGACTCCAGACCGGAAGGTCTGGGTTCGATGCCTGATGCCACCAAATACCCTCAGAGTACACACGGAGTATGTGCTCATTAAATCAGTGGGTCCCAAAGTCTTGTGGGCGGTCACAGCTGAAACCACGAGTGCATGGGGCTAGAGAATATTTCCCTTCCCTCCAGTTCCATGACTAAATTGTGGAGATGGAGATCGGTTGTGTCGCCATCTATCGTAAAGAAGTCCAACCTGTCTCACAGGCTCTAGCAACATTCCTTCCTTTGAGAATTTCACCAAGCTAAATCATACTGTCATCTGTATGGTGCTCAAGGCTAAGACCAACGACAGGCGTACATCTAACCCCTTGCCGTGATGAATTTCGTGAGGCTCGATCTGACTACATCAGACAGGTGGCATTAGAAATAACACTATTTCGCAGCAATGGGAAAACTTCATTAAGACACTACCTGACTTGGAGAAAATCAAAATAACAAGATGTTTCGTAAGACCAGTACCATCAGTGTAGTGTTTCACGGCTTTGCAGATGCCTCCTCTAAAGCTTACAATGCAGTTATTTACATGCAAACAGTGTTCTTTGCTGAGGAATCAAATTGCCAACTCTTGTGCAGTAAATCACATGTTGCTCCGACCAAGCTCATGACGATACCAAGACTTGAATTATGTGCATGTTTTCTTCTGTCAAAGCTTACTCACAAGGTCATATCAACTCAAAAGATGCAGATAGAGTCCATGAAGTTCTGGTAAAATTTTACAATCGCTCACATGTGGCTCCCACCCCACCCTTCGTTGGTAATTGAGTGTCCCAGATCCAGCAGTTATCCAAAAATTTCCAGTGGAAGCAATCTTATCAGAGTGCAACCCAGCCTACATCATTTCTCGTGGACTAGATGTAAAGGAACTTGCAACTATCGATTTGTGGTGGAAGGGTCCTGATTTGCAGGTCCTATAGCTATTCCTGACAGCTTATGAGTTTCCAGTACTGTGACTGACCAGTGTTATACCAACGAACTTAAACTTATTTCTAAAGTGACTATGAAGTTAAATATAGACTCTAATTTTGTTGATAATTTTCTTGATCGTACAAATAGTTTTCATAAATTAATTAGAATTTTAGCCTATATTTTCAGGTTTATTAAAAATTGTAAAACTGGTGTAAAACAAACCCTTGCACATACCCTTGAAGAATATGGTTTGGCAAAGATATTTCTTATTAAATATTTTCAAGCAAAGTATTTTTCCTCAGAAATGGTTTCCTTAAAAAGGAGATCTTCAGTTCCCCAGCAAAGTAAGCTAAAATTTCTTAATCCTTTTATTGATTGAAAAAGTTTGTTAAGGGTAGGAGATAGAATTTCCAACTCTAAAGTCAGTTGGAATAAAAAACATCCCATGATTCTGCCAGCTGGAAATAAGTTAGTCAAACATATTTCAATTTTATTATAAACATGATTTTTATCTGGGCCAACAAGCTCTATTAAATACAGAACATTTAAAATATTGGCATCTTGGTGGTAGAAGCATAGCACGAAGAGTCATTCATGAATGTGTAGGATGCTTCAAGAATGACCCAGTTATCGTCAATCAAATCATGGGGGATCTGCCTCCTGGAAAGAGTAATGCCAAGTTTGGCCCATTTATAATCAAATATAAGGGGCAGAGAAAGGGTACATTTCAGAAAATCTATGTGGTCATATTTGTCTGTATGGCAACTAAAGCAGTTCACCTACACTTTGTTTCAGATTTGACTGCAAGCGCTTTAATTGCCACTTCGAAACGATTCTTTGTACATCGTGACAAAAGTTCAATTCTTTTTAGAGATAATGCTACAAATTTCACTGGAGCTTCAGCAGAACTAAAGCATCTATACAAACTTGTCATAAATGATGAAAACATTGCAAGCCTGTTTGCCTCAGGAGGGCATTAAATGGAAATTTTTTCTGCCTAGGGCACCCAATGTTGGTGGCCTCTGGGAGGTAGGAGTAAAATCCTTCATCATTTGAGGAGAGTTGTAGGCCCTGCAAAACTAACGCTAGAAGAATTTTTAACAATAACAGTTCAAATTAAGGGCATCCTCAATTCACTATCTCTCACTCCCTTGTCATCTGATACAGACAATTTCCCGAATTCTTCAGGCCATTTCCTCATAGGAATATGAAATACACAGAATGATCAATAGTTGACTTTCAGTGATGTACAGTTTCAATCAACCATACTAAAAATGACTTCACTCAGGAGATTCTATACACATTATCCAACAGTGCTTGCATGTAATGTAAAAAATTTTTCCACAGTTGTCTATTTCTACATGATAGAGATCGAGGTTAGCTTATTTGTTGGTTAGCTTATTGAATTTTATAAGATTAGCAACACAACATTCACACACACTAACTATATTCAATATACAGTAGAGCGTCATTTATCTGAATCAATTGGGACCAGACACCGTTTGGATCACGATTATTGGGATAACCGAAAACTGAATGCGATCCATGCAGTATATGAAACCGGACATTATACGAATATTGAAAATCATCACATGCAGGAAACATGCTTGAAGAAAAAGCAAAATAAGTGCAAAACGTCAACATTTTACCTTTATTGTGGGAAATAATCACTTATTTTTCGCTGTACAAGTATACACCTATGTTTTTTCGTTGCAATGTCTCTGATTCTCTTGAGCAGCAGTAGTTGAGTAGGACAGCACTCCGATTGTTGTTCATACCACTCCATAGTTGTCTCCAATGGAGAAAACGCATCAGCATTTGATTGTGCCCCTGCTACTTTCATCGTTGTTGTTGTCTTCGTCTTCATCCATTTCTTCGTCTACAGGGTTGGATTCTTTTTGCAATGAAGTCACAATCTCGTCATCACTTAGCATTTGAAATCCATAGTCTTCTACATCCAGGCTTCTACATCTTCTTCACTACATTCTTGAAACCCTTAATTTTAAATGGTTTCTAGGCTTTTTCTTATGTCAGAAATTGTGGACTTTCCAACATTATAAAACTGTGCTCGAGACACTCCACTTTCTCCCTTCGCGAGACAGTTCAATATTTCAAGTTTTGTCTCTATGTTCAAGACGTTGCACTTCTGTTTTGAATTTGAAGCCATAGCAATTCACAGCTCAACAAAAGAGCAGGTATACACTCCTTCACTTGGAAACAAACTGACCTAATATTCCGCGCAGATGTTTACCAAATCACACAACTGAAATTCTCCAAATATCCCTGACCTTGGGTTTTAATGTAACTTTTGGCCTCAGACAAAACAACTGTTAAGCGTTGCACTGTTCGAAAACGTATTCATATACAGTACATGTAGTTGACAAAAAAAAACTGGTCCTGATATTTGACGCTCCAGATAATAAACGTTCAGATAAACGATGTTCAACTGTGTTTCACGATTCTGCACTAAATATATAATGAAATAAATATAAGTGATTATTAATTATTCTGCATAGCTTAGGAAGGGAAAATTATGGAATCGAAAATCAACAACACAAACCAATCTATACATAAAGGGACTAACTCATTCACTCCCTCATGATATCTCTAACTATTAAACCAACAGATTTGAAATTTGGGGGTTCCAAATCCACTAAGAGCAGATTTAGGAAAAATTAAACCCCAAAGGGCATTATAAAAAATTATTTCTATTTTTAAACTACCAGATGTAGTCTTGAAATTTGGTAAGCAGATTCCTTTCATGAAGATAAACCGCTACAAAACAGGTTTCGTGAAAATCAACCCCCAAGGGGCATTTTGGGAGATTAAGGGGCATAATAGATAAATATTTCCATTTTTTAAATATTAGTCCTATCTACTTGAAAATTGGTAGACATGTTCCTTTCATGGAATAGAGTTCCTCAAACAAAGAGTTTTACAAAAATTGATACCCAAGGGGAGTCAAGGAGAGTCATGGGGAAAAGAAAATCCTGTTTTTGAATTATTCAACCCACACACTTGAAATTTGTTAAGTGTGTTTCTTTTTTTGAATAGAGATCCACTAAGAATGGATTTTATGGAAACCGACTCCTGGGGGGAGTGTGTGTGAGTGTGGTTTACTGGGGTGTACTGTCAAAAAAAAAATTCCTGTTTTTGAACTACTGGACTATAATAATGAAATTTGATTTGCATGTTTCTTTTGTTCAGTTGAAATCCATTACGAATGATTCTTTAGGAAATCGACTCTCAACAAGGTTACAGGGCATATTGATAATAAAAATTTCATTTTTGCTCTATTAGATTTAGACTTGTAATTTGGCATGCATGTTTACTTTAGGAAGTAGAGATCCACTGAAAATTGGTTTTGTGGAAATCCACTTGATTATTGGGTTACAAGAGCACAAAAAAATCATTCTACTTCAATTTTAGAGATTATTAGAAATTATTAATTAGAAGTTATGTCCTTTTTATATCACAAGGCGAGAGTTACAGGTATATTTTTCAATATAATTGAATTCTTAATGCTAGGACTTACAATATGAATAATTTATATGTATTTAAACAGTATACATTTATACAACATCATGGAATACCCATCAAAGTAGGTGGGTAATGACTAGTATATAAATATATATTTAAAAAATCAATTGATTAAAATGGAAAACTTATGATTTCTAGAGCTGTCACTGACTTAGGACAGTGAAGTAGGGTTATGTATATATAGCTTTTAATAAACTCTACTTGAGAGACTGAAATAATTTGAATATTAAAGATATAAAAATCATTCAGATTTTGGAAGCTTAAAAAGATGGATGCTGCAGTATTATAAATAATGCTGACTGAGAACAGCTCTTTTAAATTTATATAAATTTGGGATTTAAGTAGTTTCAAGGCCAGTCAACCTTCCTCCTTTCTGTTTATAATACTAAGTGATATATATATATATGATAGATGTAAGTTGACTTCCTTCTTTTCATAACCATGCCATTGTGAAAACTTTAAGCACAGATAAATTTAAAACAAAAACTCTATACAACAGGTTTGTAGAGTAATGAGGATGAGGATAACACCTGAAAAATACTGAAATATTGAAAACTAGTTTAATACCAAGATCCCTCAACTAAACCGCCATACATTGCAAAATGCATTATTTCTCAGCATGCTTTGTAAGCTGCATTGTAAACGTACAACAGAGCTACAATTATTGCCACAACTTTTCTACACCCATTCCATGTACAAAAAATAGACATCACAAACATTCATGCATAATAAATTACACATTTACAAAATCCAGATATAACCCATTCTAAGGGTGATATAGTCCATTTGTTGTTGTTAAATTCCTTAGTACAATTCCAATATTGATAAACAGTTTCCTGACTGTATTACACAAATAACATAAATCATTAAAAAATTCTTACCTTTAGATGAATTTTTTGCAGAATGCGTGTTAAAAGCAAAGGAAATTTTGAAGAATCAAGGTTATTTATGAGAGTTACAGCTTTCTGAATTCTAAAAAAAAATGAATTAAACATGCATAACTTTTAACTATTGTGACATAACTTATTTGTTTTATATGTATCAAACAGCATTCATTAAAATTTAGGATCAGATACAATACACATACAGAGGCCATTTATGGCAAGTTCGGTATTTAAGCAGGATGATGCATCTAAACCTCAGACAGTAATCAAAAAAAGCAAATCTGGCAACTAATCATTTACTACATCTGTTAAAAAATAAATAAATTATTCAAATAAATATCACTTAATGATTTCATCAAATAAGAAATTACTTTGATCAAGGTATATCTGAAATGAATATATCTGAATTTTTAAACTTCCGTAATTGTAGGGATAGGACAAGTTTTAATAAAAGGTGGCTGAAAAAAAGGTACTTTTTCATTTTTGGCATGGGGAAGAGGAATGGTTAAAATTTTTTTGCGAAATTAGACATCAAACACAAAATAAGGTAATAACCAATAACGTGTCTCAGATAAAATAAAAGTAGCTTTGCCTACACAGCCTCCGAAGTTCTTTCCACACAAGCACCATAAGCATATTAACTCATGAATTACTACAATTAATAAATTATTAATGGTATTTAGCTATTTTCTGTTGCATTTTTATGGCCCTTTTAAATGAAAAAGTATTGAAAAAAATATATTTTCATAATATACTTTTCAGCCTATATGACACTTATAAGTAACCTCATTCTTTTTCAATTTTATAACCAGATTAATAAATAGATGTAAAAACTCAAAACTGTTCTTAAATCTGTTAAGTTGTTCTATGGTACACAAAAGCGTAAGATATTTAGCAGTAACTGCATCTGTCAATTAAGGGAGAAAAAAAGATTAAAGTGTAGTATAGGGGGGCCACTTGGAGCAGTCCTTTTTTTTTTTTTTGGCGAGTAAAAGCGGTCGCCTTTTTCGGAATTATTTCTTATTTATTTTAGAATGAATTCGATATCTGACCATTTAGATAAAAATCGCCAAATACGAAGAAAAAATCGCTAAATCCGATGTGCCCCCCCCCTATATTACACTTGATCCGAGAAAAATGAAAAGAATGATTAATCTTCTTTTTCAAGATAAGAAACATAAACAAAATTATTATTCTTTTATAAATTTAATAAATACAAAATACTTTAGAAATTATTTTATTTTGAAAATGCCTGATGTATTTAACCACACTTTTGTTTAGTTATTAATCGGTATGAAACACAAAAGTTGCAATTATAAATTATTTTTTGGTAAATACTTCAAAATAACTGTTCAAACAACCGGTAAATAAAAAATAAAATTTTACAAAGATAGCAAATTTTTTAAAAAAATTCACTTAAAAAGCATTTTTGTTTTCACTAAAAATAATATACCTAGTATTTTTAACAAACATAGGGGTACTCATATTGATATCTTTACTGAAACAAATATTTAGGGAAAAAATTTTGCTCAAATTGGTTATTGTTTACATTTTCCACCCATAACAGCAAACATTGTCGGTTGCCGTTGTAAGAATTTGTCTTCTTTGGAGTAAATAAAATGGGTTATATATAAACTGTAGAGTACAGGGGGGTGGACGTGGCGCAGTCCATTTTTTTGGCGAATAAAAGTGACCGTCAAGGTACTTTTTTCGGAATTATTTATTATTTATTTTAGAATGAATTCGATATCTCACCATGACATTTAGATAAAAATCACCAAATCGGAAGAAAAATCGAGAAATCCGAAGTGCCCCCCTCTAAACTACACTTGAACCATAAAACGTATTTAAAATTTAAAAAATTACACTTGAAATAAAAAGGTATAAATAAATGCAAATTGAGAGTCAACGATACATACATATTTTTAAGACATGGATTAAATTCAATCTTTAAATATTACAGTTAACTGTAACTCTTATACATTCATTTAAAATACGTTCATTTTCTCTACGATTAGCGCGGTTTTATAAAGTTTGGAGTATTGTTTATTAATTAAGAAAGTCTTGCTAAAATCCGCCGCTATATAAAAAACACATTGAAATATTTACAGTATTAAAGATCTTTGTCAACCATGACTGCGAGTGCTCCGAGTTATGTGTTGGATCAAGTCGAGGAAGATGCTGGTGAACTTCAGTTTCCTAAGGAATTTGAAAATGCTGAAACTCTTTTAGTATCTGAAGTGCTGATGTTGCTCGAGCACAGGAAACAACAAAATGAAAATGCCGAAGAAGAACAAGAACTCCCTGAAGTCTTTATGAAGACTCTAAATTATTGCCAGAGATTCAGCCGTTTTAGAAACAGAGAAACCATATCTGCAGTCAGAAGTTTACTAACACAGAAAAAGGTTCATAAATTTGAACTTGCTCAGCTGGCCAATTTATGTCCAGAGACTCCTGAAGAAGCTAAAACATTGATACCCAGTCTTGAAGGAAGATTTGAAGATGAAGAATTGCGTCAAATTTTGGAAGATATTCAAACTCAGAGAAGTTTCCAATATTGATTTATATTGGAGGAAAATAGAGCAATTTTCATTTATTTAATGTTAAAGATGTCATCGAATTTATATAGTCTGTTACTTTGTATAAGTGTTCTTTTGCAAATCGGTTCAGATATTTGTTTAGATCAGAAATTACATATTATGTATGTTTATAATTCAATTTAAAGATATTGTCATCAATTATTTGAAAACATTTTTTTTTT
>BMAV01010023.1:0-12475 GCA_019973955.1 Trichonephila inaurata madagascariensis
ATTTGTTCTAAAAAAACCTATTGAAAAAGTTATTGAATGTTAAAAAAAATGAAAACAGATTTTTTCGACGAAATGATTAATTATATATAGTATGTATATTCTTTTAACAGTTTTCAAGACAAGTGTATTCTTTTAATATAGGACTTTTAACTTCTGTTTTATTTTTATACTGTATAAAATGTACTTTAAAAATTATGGACAATTGTTGCTGCATTACATAGTTTTAAATTTAAATGTGTTAGGAAAAAAAAAATTCTCTTCGTGTATTTTGAGAGTTTTTTCTTACCCTCTTGTGTGTGTGATAATTTGAACTCTTGATAATTCGAAGTTTTTCATTGGTCCCTCCAACTTCGAATTATCGAGAGTCGACTGTATATATATATATATATATATTTAAATATATTGGCCAAACAAGTAATGATATCAATATTTGTTTTAATCTACATATATCAAATACCAAAAATTACAAGCTTAATAACAATATTAATAAAATTGAACTTAGGCACTTTCACTTACAAGGATTTGATAATATCGATATTACTATTCTCAGAATAGTACCACATGTTCAAAAATTGTGGTGGGAAAACCACTTTATTAATTATTATAACACTATATATCCATATGGTTTGAATACTATTCACTTTGGAAAAAATGTTTTACTTAGCATTCAACATTCTGATTACAAGAATTATTTTTATGATAATGACTTTACACATAAAGTTAAACATATGAAAAGAGGTAATAGGAAGAGGAGAACTCATAGACTTCCAGTGGAGATAGATTCTAAAATTAAAGATTTTTGCAGCTATTTTGAAAAGTCTTAACATTAACCAAATCAAGCATTTCATGTTTGGTCTAAAAGAAATTAGGTATGCTAGAGATATCCTCAAAAGTATGATTTTAAAGGACTGTCATCCCTTTACATATTATTAAGGATATTGTTAATTTTTTTCATTATAAATTCTATATGAAGACATAGATTTGGTAAATAGTTCTACTGAGTATTGTACCATACTGTTCATGAATAAATCTTATAATAACATTAATTTCTCAAATATTTTTAATAAGTATGTTCCTTGCCTGCCTATAAATAACGTTTGCATTAAGAAGGCTTTTAAATACAATAAAAGAATAGGTAGCCAATTTTTAATTACAATGATATTAATGAATTGCAAATTAATAATGATATTGTTTGAAATTAATGATTATTCTGAATATGTAAATGATCATCACAAGAATGTTGTAACTGGTAATTTAAATATAGTTAAAGATAATACTCTTAGAGATATAATGTCCAAAAGGTATTTAGTTTTAATTTGATCTCTAATAATAATAATGCGATTAAAAATCAAATTTCTAAAAAATATTACAAATTTTATTACAAAATTTAGCTTTAAAATACAGTCTTCTATTGTAGCTTTTAATGAATTTAAATGCAAAGTATTAAATGAGCTATTACACATTAACTATAAAACTGATTATGATATAATTTTACAATAATATTAAGAACCATATTGCAGATCTCAAAAACCTTTTATTATTGTCTATGTCGAAAAAAGTACCGGGTAATTTAAATGCAATTATTTGCAATGGTTTATACTAATATCTAAAAAAAATTTTCATAATAATTTGTTTTTATAAAATCTAATTCAAGCAAAAGAGAAATTATTAATCGAGTTCCTTTTTATAAAAAATAGATTTACGTATTTTTTTTGAATTCCCTCATATTTTCCTAATCCCAAATTTCATAAAACTCCGTTAAATTTGAACTATTACGAATGGTGTTAAAACTTATATTGCACTTCCGGGCAAAAAGCTACAAAATATTTTCAATCTAAATTAGACAAAATTGATATAATTCTATTATTGTTAGAATAGTAGGGACATTATATTAAGTATATGCAAGGTAAAAATTTATTTCTAATTATACCTATGATTTTGAAGTTTATTTAATTCCATAGATATAAAAAAACATGTTTAAGATTCTTAAATAGCATATAGCAAATACTTTAAATAGGATATTAAAATATGATAAATATATTTTATTACTGAATTAGTATTAAAAGAAAATTATGTTCTCCATAAAAACGCTTATTATTAGCAAAAATTTAAAAGGTTTACCACAAGGGGACCGCTAGCAACTGCTTAGCAAATATCTACTTGCATTTTATCAAAATGAAAGTATTAGTTATTTTATCTTGTTACTTTTTAGATACATAGATGACTTAATTATATTTAGTAATATAGTAGACTTTGTTTCTAACCTTTTATTATTATCCCCAATATTTAAAAATAGTAAAACTAATTATAATAATGAGTCACTAACTTTTGGAACCTTCAATTAAAGGTTTAAGAATAGTTTGCTATTAAGTAATATTTTGATGAAAGAGAGTCATTTGAATTTAACATTATAAAATGCCTTTTTGGGGTAGTAACCACACCTATAATATTTATAAATATTATCAATAAATTTTATAAAAAGAAACAATATTTAGTTACTGATAACATTTTAAAACGAAGTAATTTAGTGAATTTTTGCAATAATTTTTAGAATACAATTATCCAAGATTTTGATAAATATATTTCTATTTCTAATTAAATATATTTTTATCTTAGTTCATTATTTTATTTAAATTCCTTTTTTATTTAGTTTATTTGAAAAACAAACATAAGAATTTTAAGCGCTTATTTTAATTCAATATATCGTTTAAAGTATATAATCATCCAAGTTTATTACTTTGAAATACTTATTTGATTTTATCTATTCTTAATTCTGTTCTATATTTTTTAAAACTTCCTTTATTTAGTTTATTTTAAAAAGGGGTTTTTGTTTAATTGCAAAATAAATACCCAGGTGGCGCCAGGATTTTCCTTTTGCATTAGTCGTCTCAATAGCATTCGTCATTTTAGTCATTTCGTGTTAGGAGTTTATAGTGGAAGGGTAAATTTTTTGATCTCAGTAATTATTTTACACGTAAGTGGGTTTTTATTTAATTATTATTATTCTCTCTTAGAGACATTCATTATTGTTCTTTTTTTATTGCTTCTTTTTAATATATTGCATTTTTTCTTCCCGTGTTGTATTGGCTAACTCAACTTGGTTTTATTTTCCTATTATGTCGAAAATTTCTGCTGTACGGGAAGGTGGATCCATAAAGCATTGCTAACCTAATTCGCTTGGCTAATTCAGGACAGCTTTAGAAATCATAATAGGTCTCCAGTTTAGTCCAAAGCCTTTTTGTATCTACATTTTTGTTTCTGGAATTCAATTTCTTCCTGCTTTACACTGTAGATTCTAGTACTTCTTTTTTTTTTTATTATATATATATATACGGGGTTCTCATTGGAATATTATTATTATTTTTTTGGATTTAATACTGGTAAAATTTGTATTATCGAGATACAAATGATTGTTGTAAAAGTTATAAATACCAAATTGGTGAAGGTTACATGATTTTAACATATTTTTTTACTAACATCATTAGCGATAGTTCATCTGTGGATGGAAAGCAATTGTTAAAGTTAATTAAAATACAGTTTGCAAAAATTATTCTTTGCCTCACTCGCACACAGATACCCTTTCGCCGTAATTCGATAATTCAGGATTTACATTGAATTTTTTACTTAAATTATAATTCCTGGTTATCTATATTTCAAGAATATTTTGATATTACCTCTCACAATTGATTTGCTAATTGTGCTTAAAATTGTTCCATCAGTGGTTGAATTTTCAATTTAGTTATTAGTTTTAAAACGCGCAAAATTAAATTTTAAAATTGTTATTTTTTATACTGTACTTTTAATTCCATTGATGTACTAAATAAACTACTGACAAGTTGCATCAATTATCAATGATGTCATCGATGAATTGAATGAACTATATATACTCATAATTGGATCCATAAATAAACAATGATATTTAAGGAAAGCAATACTTTCAGTCTTTAAGTAGATTTAATAAAGTTTTCACTAAGAGTTTATTCTACAGTTTTAAAATGATATTTATCAAAGAAAAATAAATGGAAATACCTAATTAAGAGAAAGTAAAATAAGAATAATACTAAGATTCATTACATGTTATAATATTACCACATTTTAATAAATGGATATGAAGATTTTATTCAATAATTTTTGACACACAAATAAATGTAAAACTAATTTGTTGCAGTTTAAAAAATTTAACTTACAAGAAAATAAAAAAAATTTAATTAAAAATACTTAAATTACGCGTTTATTTAACAATTAAAAATCATCAGAATATTTGTTCCTTCCAATAAAACATTTTAGCAGCCGGCTTAAAACTTTTCTAAACTATTTCAAACTAAACTTTTAGTTTACTAACTATCTTTAATTGATTCGAATTGCTAGTTGTGTGTGTGTGATTTATGATTCTTAATATGTTTCGTTTAATTTAAATGAAGAGCCAGAAATAAAGTATTGCATAAACGGCTAGCTAAAATACCACAAAATCGTTATTTGGTATCAGTAGGACCTAGCATATGAAGTAAAAATGTTATAAGGGTTTCGTTTTCGTGAGCTATCAGGAATGTCAAATTTTCTACCACATTGTTAAAATATTTCATATCTATAAATGGTTGTGGTATTAAGTGAGGATTATGAGTTCGAATGCAGAATATGCTTTTTGGTCTATAAACATGCAGAGTGCAATTTTTCTCTACATTCTTCGCTTGCGCGAGATAAAAATATTGCTAATTTATTTTTGGAATATTTGTCGTGAAATATTTTAATAAATCCTAAAAGCAATTATCAGTAGACTTTATGGAAGTTGTTTCTTCATAACATAAATCCTGGAGCGGTGAAAATGTTCATTACATTAGATATGGTAGATTTGGGACTTGGCGGCCTCGGTGGTCAACGTTGGTGTAACGGTGCTTATTTGTTTGTTAAGTTGGGTTGCATAAAACAGCGGGTACTGTTATAAAGTTAAGGACAAAACGTAGATGGTTTTAGTACGTATCCACATTCTTCTCTCACTTGACCTGAACTAAAAGTTCTAAGCGGTCACTAGAGGAGCACTTCTAAAGTGGGACAATTAGTTACAACAGAAAAGACAATAGCAGTTCTAGGTCATTTGAACAATAAATGCATTCCGTATTGTTTGTGATAGTGAATGAGAAAAAGCAAGGTATGAATACTCTGCATTTTCGTGTGATACGGCTCCTCTGCCATATATATAAAACTAAAAGCAATATTTTCTTTCCGAAATATTACCTTTTTGGAATGGAAAGAGCTGCTTTATTTCAAACATAAACTCTGATACTGTAACTAAAGAAACTGAGCAGCAAATGACAAAATTGTATTTTCCTTTTTCGGTACTTAAGGTGTTATCCGACTACGTACGGAACCGTGATTTTTGCAAAAAGCGTATAAATAGATAATATTTATGATCTTTAAGTGTCACCGTTAGAATACATGTGTGTAAATTGTTTTAGAACTCATTTTGACAAAAAATATTTAAATACATATTTCGGCTTAAAAATTAAATTAGAATAACCTTTTTTCAAAATGTTGCTTTTGTAAAAAGCAACTTCTATTATAATAATATTTTGCCTATATATAGCTCATGCCTCTGTACAGAGCTCCTTTAGAATTTTTGAAAGGTTGGTTTTGGAATGAGGTGAACATCATGTTTTACGACAACAGAGAAGAGATTTTAAGAAAAAACGCAGATAATTATTTCAATTGGTACCAACTCAAAATAGTATTGAGATTTTCCAGGCTTTCATGGTTCAGCCTCTGTACAGTGCGGAGAAATATACGGGCAAAATAGCTATAATAGATATCTTTTTGCAAAGGAAACATTGAAAAAATATTGTCTAAGTTAATTTTTCTATTGTATGAAGTAATTCGTTTTCTATAAAGTCCTTGGCAAATTTAATTTTATACGATGTATTCTAATCAAAATAACACCCAAATATCATGAAAATTATCCATTTATGAACTTTTAAATCTCGGTTCCGAACATAGTCGAATATAACTTAAGTATTATCTCAACAAACAGTAGTAACATTATATGAAGCAAGCACATGGTTGTCAATTCAACGCGTGTGGCTGCAAATCAGGAGGTTGCCATCTCGTGGCATGTTATCTTGAACGTTGACATTGTAGATGACCAAGTAAGTGCCTCATATTTTTATAATCGTGCATCGGTTGTGGAATGAGCATTACAGCAAAAATATTTTTGACACAATTCAGAGTTAAATTAATTCTTTATTGCAGGCACATTTGCAATTTGTAGAAGTTATAAGTAGCAAACCACACTACAAATGTTCTGAGTGCAAAAGTCAAAGTAAGGTTTCACCCCTTACGAAGTGTTAACCTCACATTAAAAGGATTTTTCCCTCCAAAAACAAAAGAAATAAAATAAAAATCGAACTTGTTATTGCTAAAATTTAGTATATGTTCTTTCCTGTGATGGAAAATATAAAAAAGTATTGTTTTTCGGCAAAAAATGCATCCCAACGCTTAAATTGAATTATAATTTCTGATATTATACCTATCAAATGAATTATGTCGAGCTGCTTAATATAAATATCTGGTACAAAAAGAATAATCAATATATATAAAAATATTTTGAAAAAAATATATTGTACTATTTTACGGTGAAAATAGTTTTACAAAATTTCTTGGTCTTTAGGAAAAATAAACTGAATTGAAAATCAGTAATTATAGATTATATATAATTGTGTTTTTTGTCAAAAAATTATTGGAAACATGAACTTGAAACTTTAAAAACTTCTTGAATATTTTTTGTTGTAAATTTTTACAAATACTACTTTTCATGTGAAAATTAACATCATTTTGACAAGCAAGAATAACTTATTTAATTTTAAAATACATAAATTAAAAGTAAATGATTAGAAAATCAAAGAAGAAAAAGGATAATTTATTTCAGAGAAAAAGGCAAAAGAACGGAGGATTTAGGACCCTGTTGAACCCCCTCTATAGCGTGAATGCTGATTTAATACGATGGGGTGTTGATGCACAAAGTTCTGTACGATGTCTTGAGACATTTCGTTCCATATTTGTTGTAACCTTACACTCTAGTTCATTTGACTCGGGGAGATGCCCAGCTCGCGATACCAAATGATCCCAGAATATACTCAAATGGAGACAAATCTAGAGGGATCAGGTATTCCAAGAGCGGGCGTATAGAAACAAAGACAGATGAGTGATACCCTTTCTGTGAGAGACGATCATTGTCTCTTATAGAAAAAATGGCTCCTGGGGCTTGCGTTTGCATGAGTGGCAACACGTAGTTTGCAGGATGTCATGGATATAACGCTGGCTATCATGTTTTTCATGGATCCAATACTAAGGTGACTGTGTGTGTAAAATGACCTTATACCATCACACCAGCTGTGGGGCAGAGTGTTGCTGTAACAAGGTAGGATTGAAGTGTTACCGGTGTCTCACACACAAGAACACAATTGTCATCCACTGTAAAGTGAATCTGATTTTCCATACGACCTGGTTCCATTTCGCTGCAGTCCATTTCGTCGTGCACGGCACCACTCCGAACAGGCGTCGATGGTGGGCGTCAGGGCAGCACATATAATGGGCGCCGCGGTCAAATGTCCTTCAGCCAGGCGCCTTCGTGGTTCCGGAGACACCAAAAGGACTAGTGAAGTGCTGCGCAGTAGCACCGAATGGCGACCCGATGAAGCGGTTAGCTGCGCGGTGGCGCATTTCTTGCATTTGGCGGTGCTGAACTGACTGGTCTGTCCGGGTGTCCTGAGCCTGGTCTTCACGTGTTAATGATGTCTCTTGGATCCACTGGTTCCAAAACCTCTTCACTACACAATTAGAGCAGCCCTGAGTGACGAGCTACTCGCCTACCGACCACACGGCTTCCATCATTCGATGATTCTCCTCCTCGCTGCGACGGCAGCATATTGTCGACTGAAAACAACCATCGTAATCTACCTCAGCTCTTCCTTTATAAACTTGATTCAGCGCAGCTTTGTTGCCTGTTTATGCTCCACGGAGACGACGTTAGATGTCTGGTGCCTTCATGCCAAGTTTCGTTACGATTCACCAATTATTTCTTGGTTTGCTATTTTTGTCCATGAGTGTACAAATTACACCTTTAGTGGGTAACTCTAATTTTCTTTATTTTAAATAATTGTTCAAATTGTACTTATGATGAACAGATTCCTCTAAATTTTATTACTCTGATGGAGCAAAACAAGATTTGAAAAAATAATGTTTTAAGTAAACCTTCCAAAATAAGACATCAAAATACATTAAAATAGTCAAAATGCACTACTAAAGCTAAATGTTTCTTAAAATAATAATATTCTGTTGTCTGCTAAATCCATGACGAACGAAAGTAACAAAAATATGCATTAACCTGTGCACCATCTGATAAATTTCTGAAAGTTTAGACGCGTCGCAGTGCACGTGCCTGTGTCCTCGCGCGCTTTTTTGTCTGCGCTGGCAGCAGACGTGATTCTACTGGAACAGTAAAAAAAATATTTCTGGGAAATATTAGAGGAAAATGAAACGAGTACGTGACAAGATCAAATATATTTTTGCGTCAAATTCAATTACCATTGGTAAAAGTAACTGTCGTAAAATCAATGCTACAGGAAGCAAGGAAATGTTCACTAATTATTCGATATTTTGAATAATTGAGTGTTTTTCAGAAATAGAAGAAAAGCTACTTTGAAAGTTTAGAAGCACGTGTGAGAATATTAAAGTTATTTGAAAAAAGTGTTCTTTATTCCCAATTCCTACTATTATTTCACTCTCTCCCTAAATATATTTATTTATTTATATAACTTGTTTCATATTTTCAATCGTTAATAAGCTTTTTCTATTCTTCATCCAATTTAAAAACTTTTTTTTAAATTGTAGTCAAAACACTTGATTTTAATACAGTTTTTCAAATTTTAATTCATTGGGTTTTTAGTGGTACTGGGCTCGAACTCTAAATTTTCCTAAAGACCGATAGACCACGGGGGTTCCGGCCCCCTCCGGTGCCCTTTTGGGGGTACAATCGAGAAAAAATAGCACGATCATTCGTCAAAGATGGGCAAAAAACGCATGAATTTCACGGGGTTAATCAGATGTTACTGTAAATCAGGTGGAAAAAATTTCACCAACAGTATTCTGAAGAAACACGGGGGGTATTGGAAACGAACATCGTAATCTTGGTCTGCTAAGTGAAAGGGTATCGTAACTGCTCTGACCACCAGCCCAAAAAAAATGAATTTTTCCTCTAAATGTACATCACCCTCTAAAAAATTGGGTTTTAAGGCACCGGGAGTCAAATTCACAAGTCAAAAAAAAACCCCGATTTAAATTTGCCATGATCCAGACTCAAAGCCTTTTCTGGGTTCAAATGAGAATATATATTGTCTGTTTCGAAATCGAATCGGTTTCCAAACTGTGGGCCCCCCTGGGAACGTGATTCCCCGAAGGGGGCTGACTTCCGTCGAAAAAAAAAAATATTTTAAAAATTAATTTTTTGAAAGAAAACAAAAATACATTCTACATAATGAAAAAATATACATTTACATGAAAATAATACACTTATAAATACATAAGTACGAACAATGAACTCATAATTTCTTAACAAACTAAGTTAAAAACAAATTTAATAATTCCCGGGGGCCTGTGTGTGGGTTGGCTATAAAAATATAAAAAAGTTAACACTTTTCTGATTATTTGTACCTTGTAACTAAACCTTTATTGCGATTAAAAGGGTTCGAATTCTCTCCCAAGCCATTTTTTGTACTATAAATATTTTATTTGAGGGAAGGAGAAAAAGGAAAATAAGAAAATACCAAAATGTTTCTACTCAAACAATGTTAAATTTTTTATTGCATTCCAAATTCTTCGGGAAAATTTTATGGATGGGAATGAATTATTTTGGAAAAACTATATATAGTCCGGGGAATTTGCTGTCTGAGCGAGACCTTTTTTATGCCCTGACGAAATATATAAAAAAGAATGAATGAAAATAAAAAACAAAAAAATTTAAAGAAAAAAATAGTATTTAAAAAGAATCAAAAAAACAAAAAAAGAGATATTAAAAAATGATGCTTTTACACAGATAGCTTTATATAAGTCTTTGTGTAAAAATTTCAGAATATAATATTTGTTATTATGCCTTGTTATTTAATATTAACTCTAAGAAAAGTTTTAATGCATTTCTTTTCCCAAAAAACAATTCTAATTTAAAATTAAATGAAATAAATACAATAAAATTTTTAATGATCATAAAATCATTCATAAGATTTTTTTTACACACATTAGTCAGGAAACGATAAATTTAAATTTAAAATTTTTGACTGTTTAAATAATTCACCCCCATATAATTTTTTGTGACTAATTTATGTCTTTTTGCTAAAATTTTTAGCCTCGCGTCCTTCTGCAAACATAACTCCTATGTTCTTTGACGGCCGATTAATGGAAAAACCTTCCAACCTACCGAAGATAAAAAAGATCAAATATGTAAATGAGATATACTTAAAAAAGGGGAAAAACTTTGATGAAAAGCCCGGGAAGTTTAGAGAAAATTAGTGTGGGAACTTCGGATCAAATTGATGTCCGTGCTTTGGGAAGAAAAATTCATTATAAAGAAGTCTGAATTTGTAGTTAAAATTAAGTTATAGGTATTCTCCTTTGGGGAAGGAAAAGATTTACTAAAAGGTAATATTTTGTATAGGGTGTTAGACGAATCTGTTAATTTATTTTAATTAAGAAAAAATGATCTATGAGCGTGATCTGACTTGAATATAAAGTTTAATTGGTGTTAACTCTCACTTTAAGAAAGTTGTCAATTAGAATTTAAAATAATATAAGTTATTCTTAATAAAAGTTGTATTAAGAACTAATATGTTCATCATTTTGATAATCCCACACCTCTAGCTTACGCGGATCCGGAAAGACATAATCATCATAGGATGGCTTATGTCCAATGGCCCCGAACGTTATAATTCTGGGTTAGGTAATGCAGGTGGAGGTAACGTACTACCTGAAATGTATTTTTCAGGGTCGAGAACATTGCAGGGGTTAATCGAAACAATAGAGAACAACATACAGTTATTTGAAATCCCAAGTAATCTGTCATGTGCTTATTTAAAAAAAGTCATCTCAGGGGGGCTCAAGATTGGTGCTCGATTTTTGGGATCGGGGGTGCAAAATACAAGCCACGGATTTTGCGCAGCTCAAGGCTGAATTATCGAAGGCTTTTCCGGGGTCAAAAAAGAAAAATTACAAGCAAAATTTACGCTTCACAGCAGGGAAGAAATCAGGAACCCTCTGATTTCGTTTATAAACTTGTTAAAAATGAGAGAAGTTTAGAATTGGGAATGTCCCAAGCAGAGTTAGTGGATCATTTTTTAGTTCGACTCGAACCACAAACCCAGGATTATGTGGAAGTGCGCAATCCACAAAACACGGTACAACTTTTGAAGTCTTGGCTAAATTCGAAGAGATATTCTTGCAAATTAAAAAGGGGGTTTACAGAATGATAATAAGAAAGACGAGGTCAAATGCGCATAGGATGCCTAATTTTTATGCTATGGTAGAAACTGGAGGAATTCTGAAGTATGACGGGAGACCAAATAACAGTAGAAATAATTTTTTTGAGAATAGCCGTCAAAAGTAATAGAGGGTTCGGGGAGGAATAGATTTTAAAATAGTGATCAGAGATTCAACAACAGGGGTTACTCATTCGGAAATGAGCGAAATGATAATTTTAACAGAGGGGGCCTAGAAATAGTGGTTCGAGGAAAATTTCAGTCGAGGCGATATGATCAAAGGGGGCGATTAAATATTGTAAAGTTAAAATCAACCTCAAAAGGTATCGACAAGAGAAACAATTAAGCTTTTTTCCGATATGTATATCACCCGTAGAACTTCCCACGTTCCCATTTTATTAAATAACACATTTTTGAAAGCACTATGGGACACCGGGCAGATAAATCATTTATATCGAAGAATATATAGAAAATATTTTTTTATAAGCAAATTAAAAAACGCGAGCAGGTAATAACAGCACAGGGTGCAAAATGCAAAACATGGGGATTGTAGGGTTGAATATTCGCATCACAGATTTTATGAAGCCTTGGTCATTTCATGTGTTGACGGATTTAGAATACACATGTATTCTTGGTATAGATTTTATAAGTGGGGCAAAGATAGTATTAGATTTTGATCAAAAATCGTTGAAAATTCAGATTCGCAAATAAATAAGGTTTGGTTGAACCAATTAAAGAGGAAAAGGTTGAGATAGATTTATCTAAGACAAAATTGGGGAGGTAGAAAACAAAACTACAAAATTTGTTTAGTAGTTTTAAAGGGTTATTTTAGACAAACCAGGTCTTTTCTCATGTTTTATACCATGAAATTGACACGGGAGATAACCCACCAGTAGCTTCAAGGCCATATAGGTATGACCGGACAAAGCAAGCAATAATTGATTTTCACAAAAAATGTTACA
>BMAV01010024.1:0-30345 GCA_019973955.1 Trichonephila inaurata madagascariensis
ACTATTTTTACCTAGAAACTTGCAAAAACTCACCCATTTCACTCAAATTTTTTACCAGGAATCTAAATCTGGTCTCCGTTTCACGAAATTCCTATAACTTTTTTAAAAATGAATTAACTTCTTAAAAAAACCGACTTATTTGGCTTGAAAGCCAACTTACCGACCGATTTTAAAAAACCGGGTGTCATTCGAACGGGGAGCCGTTCCCAAAGCCAAAGACTTTTTAAACATCACCCTGCGATTATTAGAACTCGAGTTATTGCATTTTGGTAATGCATTTATATGACAAGTATCAGAAAACAACGAAAAAAGTTAAAAAATTTAATTGCCGTGTTATACTTTTCGAGCTTTCCTCTTGAAATGGGCTTAATTGCAACGCATTTCTCTTTTCCGTGTGTTTAAGTCATTTTTTTGTCTTCCTCCAATTCTTACCAAACTTAGTTTTTCTTGCATAGAATTCAACGCTGATTACGAATATTTATGGCGCTTGTCGAAATTCCAATTAGTTCAAAAGTTATGCCCAACTGTTTCTTTAAAATTCGTCCCCTCTTTCAATAGTCTGTTTCAGTGACATGAACACCACTATATTTTTTTACCCTAGAAACTTGCAAAACTCACCCATTTCACTCGAAGTTTTACCAGGAATCTAAATCTGGACTCCTTTTCACGAGATACCTGTAACACTTTTTGGAAAATGAAACACCTTCTTGAAAAAACCGACCTATTTGGCTTCAAAGCCAACTTACCGACCAATTTTAAAACACAGACCAGTTCTCAATAAACTTAGATTTTCTTGCACAGAATTCAACGCTGATCACGAATATGTAAGTGCGCTTGACGAAATTTCAATTAGTTCAAAAGTTATGCCCAACTCTTTCTTTGAAATTCGTCCCTCTTTAAATAGTCTGTTTCAGTGACATGCCCACCACTATTTTTTACCCTAGAAACTTACCAAAGTGACCCATTTCAATCGAAATTTGACCAGGAATCTAAATCTGGTCTCTTTTTAACGAGATTTCTGCAACGTGTTTTTAAAAATGAAACACCTTCTTGTAAAAACCAACCCATTAGGCTTGAAAGCCAACTTACCGAACGATTTTTAAAAACCGCCCAATTCTCACCAAACTTAGTTGTTCTTGCTCAGAAGTCAACGCTGATCACGAGTATGTATCGCGGTTGTCGAAATTCCATTTAGTTCAAATGTTATGCCCAACTGTTTCTTTGAAATTCGTACCCTCTTTCAATAGCCTGTTTCAGTGACATGCCCACCACTATTTTTTTACCCTAGAAACTTACAAAACTGACCCATTTCACTCGAAATTTTACCAGGAATTTAAATCTGGTCTCCAATTCACGAAGTTCTTGTCACTTTTTTTTTAAAAAATGAAAATTCTTGAAAAAACCGACCTATTTGGCTTGAAAGCCACAACTTACCGACCGATTTTAAAAAACTGTCCAATTCTCACCAAACTTAGTTTTTCTTGCACAGAATTCAACGCTGATCACGAATATGTATGGCGCTTGTCGAAATTCCAATTAGTTCCAAAGGTATGCCCAACTGTTTCTTTGAAATT
Organism: Trichonephila inaurata madagascariensis; assembly: GCA_019973955.1. Classification (NCBI taxonomy): domain Eukaryota; kingdom Metazoa; phylum Arthropoda; class Arachnida; order Araneae; family Nephilidae; genus Trichonephila; species Trichonephila inaurata. The sequence goes on from BMAV01010024.1 coordinate 1,575, forward strand.
CGTCCCCTTTTTCAATAGTCTGTTTCAGTGACATTCCCACCACTATTTTTACCCTAGAAACTTTCCAAAGTGACCCATTTCATTCGGAATTTGACCAGGAATCAAATCTGTCTCCTTGACGAGATTCCTGTAACGCTTTTTAAAATGAAACACCTTCTTGAAAACCGACCTATTTGGCTTGAAAGAAATTAACGACCGATTTTTAAAACCGGCCTATTCTCACCACATTAGTTGTTCCTGCTCAGAAGTCAACGCTGGTCACGAATATGTATCGCGCGCTTCAAAATTCCATTCAGTTCAAAAGATATGCCTAACTCTGTTTCTTAGAAATTCGTCCCCTCTTCAATAGTCTGTTTCAGTGACATGCCCACCAATTTTTTTTTTTTACCCTAGAAATTTACCAAAATAACCCATTTCACTCGAAATTCGATCGGGATTCTAAATCTAGTCTCCGTTTCACGAAATTCCTGTCTTTATTTTTTAAAAATGAAACACCTTCTTGAAGAAACCGACCTATTTGGCTTAAAAGCCAAATTACCGACCGATTTTAAAACGCCGACTAATTCTCACCAAACTTTACTTTTCTTGCACAGAATTTAACGCTGATCACAATAGTGTGCGCTTGACGAAATTTCAATTAGTTCAAGTTAGAACAACTCATTCTTTGAAATTCGTCCACTCTTTAATAGTCTGTTTAGGACTGCACACCACTATTTTACCCTAGAAACTTACCAAAGTGACCCATTTCACTCGAAATTTGACCAGGAATCTAAATCTGGTCTCCGTTTCACGAAATTCAAGTAACCTTTTTTTAAAAATGAAACACTTTCTTGAAAAAACCGACCTATTTGGCTTAAAAGCTAAATTACCGACCGATTTTAAAACACCGACCAATTCTCAATAAACTTATATATTCTTGCACAGAATTCAACGCTGAGCACGAATATGTATGGTGCTTGTCAAAATTTCAATTAGTTCAAAAGTTATGCCCAACTGTTTCTTTGCAATTCGTCCCCTCTTTCAATAGTCTGTTTCAGTGACATGCCCACCACTATTTTTTTTTAACCTAGAAACTTACAAAACTGACCAATTTCATTCGACATTTTACCAGGAATCTAAATCTTGTCTCCATTTCACGAAATTCTTGTAACTTTTTTTTAAAAATGAAACAACTTCTTGAAAAAACCTACCTATTCTCCTTGAAAGCCAACTTACCGACCAATTTTAAAAAACTGGCCAATTCTCACCAGACTTACTTGTTCTTGCTCAGAATTCCACGATGATCACGAATTTTTATGGAGCTCGACGACATTCCATTTAGTTCAAAAGTTATGCTCAACTGTTTCTTTGAATTTCGTCCCCTCTTTCAATAGTCTGTTTCAGTGACATGCAAACCACTATTTTTTTTTACCCTAGAAACTTACCAAAGTGACCCATTTCACTCGAAATTTGACCAGGAATCTATATCTAGTCTCCTTTTCACTAAAAAATTCCTGTAAATTTTTTTTAAAAATGAAACACCTTCTTGAAAAAACCGACCTATTTGGCTTGAAAGCCAACTTACTGACCGATTTTAAAAAGCAGCCAATTCTCACCAAACTTACTTTTTCTTGCTTAGAATTCAACGCTAATCCAGAATATGTATGGCGCTTGTCTAATGTCCAATTAGTTCAAAAGTTATGCTCAACTGCTTCTTTGAAATTCATCCCCTCTTTCAATAAGCTGTTTCAGTGACATGCCAACCACTATTTTTTTTTCACATTAGACACTTACCAAAGTGACCCATTTCACTCGAAATTTGACGAAAAATTGTTAATCTGGTCTCCTTTTCACTAAAAATTTCCTGTAGTTTTTTTTAAAAATGAAAGACCTTCTTGAAAGAACCGACCTATTTGGCATTAAAGCCAAATTACAGATCGATTTTAAAACATAGAGCAATTCTCACCAAACTTAGTTTTTCTTGCACAGAATTGAACGCTGATCACGAATATGTATGGCACTTGTCGAAATTTTATTATTTCAAAAGTTGTGCGCAACTGCTTCTTTGAATTTCGTCCCCTGTTTCAATAGTCTGTTTCAGTGACATGCCCACCATTATTTTCTTTTTTACCCTAGAAACTTACCAAAGTGACCCATTTCACTCGAAATTTGACCAGGAATGTTAGTCTGGTCTGTTTTTCACTAAAAATTCCTGTAATTGTTTTTTAAAATGAAACAACTTCTTGAAAATACCGACCTGTTTGGCTTGAAAGCCAACTCACCGACCGATTTTTAAAAACCTGCCAATTCTCACCAAACTTAGTTGTTCTAGATCAGAAGTTAACCTGAATTACGAATATGTATGGCGTTTGTCGAAATTTCAATTAGTTCAAAAGTTATGCCTAACTGTTTGTTTGAAATTCGTCATATCTGTTTCAGTGACACGCCCACCACTATTTTTTTTACCCTAGAAACTTACAAAACTCGCCCATTGCACTCGAAATTTTCCAGCAATCTTAATCTGGTCTCCTTTTCATGAGAGTCCTGTAACGTTTGTTTAAAAATGAAACACCTTCTTGAAAAACTCGACATATTTGGCTTCAAAGCCAACTTACCGACCGATTTTAAAACACCGACCAATTCTCAATAAACGTAGATTTTCTTGCACAGAATCAACGCTTATCACGAATATGTATGGTTCTTGTCGAAATTTCAATTAGTTCAAAGGTTTTACCCAACTGTTTCTTTGAAATTCGTCCCCTCTTTCAATAGACTGTTTCAGTGACATGCTCACCACTGTTTTTATTTTTACCCTAGAAACTTACCAAAGTGACCCATTTCACTCGAAATTTGACCAGGAATCTAAATCTGGTCTCCGTTTTACGAAATTCCTATAATTTTTTTAAAAATGAATTAACTTCTTAAAAAAACCGACTTATTTGGCTTGAAAGCCAACTTACCGACCGATTTTAAAACCGGTTTGTCATTCAGACAGGAGCCGTTCCCAAATCAAAGACTTTTTAAACATCACCCTGCGATTTTAGAACTCGAGTTATTGCATTTTGGTAATGCATTTATATGACAAGTATCAGAAAAACAACGAAAAAAAAAGGTAAAAAAATTTAATTGCCGTGTTATACTTTTCGAAGCTTTCCTCTTTCAAATGGGCTTAATTGCTACTCATTTCTCTTTTCCGTGTGTTTAAGTCATTTTTTGTTTTCCTCAATTCTTACCCAAAATTAGTTTTTTTTGCATAGAATTCAACGCTGATTACTAATATTTATGGCGTTATCGAAATTCCAACTAGTTCAAAAGTTATGCCCAACTGTTTCTTTAAAATTCGTACCCTCTTTCAATAGTCTGTTTCAGTGACATACCCACCACTATATTTTTTCCCTAGAAACTTACCAAACTCACCAATTTCACTCGAAGTTTTACCAGGAATCGAAATCTGGTCTCCTTTTCACGAGATTCCTGTAACACTTTTTTGAAAATGAAACACCTTCTTGAAAAAACCGACCTATTTGGCTTCTAAGCCAACTTACCGACCAATTTTAAAACTCAGGCCAGTTCTCAATAAATTTAGATTTTCTTGCACAGAATTCAACGCTGATTACGAATATGTATGGTTCTTGTCGAAATTTCAATTAGTTCAAAAGTTATGCTCAACTGTTTCTTTGAAATTCGTCCCCTCTTTCAATAGTCTGTTTCAGTGACATGCCCAACACTTTTTTACCCTAGAAACTTACCAAAGTGACCCATTTCACTCGAAATTTGACCAGGAATCTATATCTAGTCTCCTTTTCACTAAAAAATTCCTGTAAATTTTTTTTAAAAATGAAACACCTTCTTGAAAAAACCGACCTATTTGGCTTGAAAGCCAACTTACTGACCGATTTTAAAAAAGCAGCCAATTCTCACCAAACTTACTTTTTCTTGCTTAGAATTGAACGCTAATCCAGAATATGTATGGCGCTTGTCTAATGTCCAATTAGTTCAAAAGTTATGCTCAACTGTTTCTTTGAAATTCGTCCCCTCTTTCAATAAGCTGTTTCAGTGACATGCCCAACCACTATTTTTTTTCACATTAGGACCTTACCAAAGTGACCCATTTCACTCGAAATTTGACCAAAATTGTTAATCTGGTCTCCTTTTCACTAAAAATTTCCTGTAGTTTTTTTAAAAATGAAAGACCTTCTTGAAAGAACCGACCTATTTGGCATTAAAGCCAAATTACAGATCGATTTTGTAAACATAGAGCAATTCTCACCAATCTTAGTTTTTCTTGCACAGAATTGAACGCTGATCACGAATATGTATGGCACTTGTCGAAATTTTAATTATTTCAAAAGTTGTGTGCTACTGCTTCTTTGAATTTCGTCCCCTGTTTCAATAGTCTGTTTCAGTGACATGCCCACCATTATTTTCTTTTTTACCCTAGAAACTTACCAAAGTGACCCACTTCACTCGAAATTTGACCAGGAATGTTAGTCTTGTCTGTTTTTCACTAAAAAATTCCTGTAATTGTTTTTTAAAATGAAACACCTTCTTGAAAATACCGACCTGTTTGGCTTGAAAGCCAACTTACCGACCGATTTTTAAAAACCTGCCAATTCTCACCAAACTTAGTTGTTCTAGATCAGAAGTTAAACCGAATCACGAATATGTATGGCGCTTGTCGAAATTTCAATTAGTTCAAAAGTTATGCCTAACTGTTTCTTTGAAATTCGTCATATGTGTTTCAGTGACACGCCCACCACTATTTTTTTTACCCTAGAAACTTACAAAACTCACCCATTGCACTCGAAATTTTCCAGCAATCTTAATCTGGTCTCCTTTTCATGAGAGTCCTGTAACGTTTGTTTAAAAATGAAACACCTTCTTGAAAAACTCGACATATTTGGCTTCAAAGCCAACTTACCGACCGATTTTAAAACACCGACCAATTCTCAATAAACGTAGATTTTCTTGCACAGAATCAACGCTTATCACGAATATGTATGGTTCTTGTCGAAATTTCAATTAGTTCAAAGGTTTTACCCAACTGTTTCTTTGAAATTCGTCCCCTCTTTCAATAGACTGTTTCAGTGACATGCTCACCACTGTTTTTTTTTAACTTACCAAAGTGACCCATTTCACTCGAAATTTGACCAGGAATCTAAATCTGGTCTCCGTTTTACGAAATTCCTATAACTTTTTTTAAAAATGAATTAACTTCTTAAAAAAACCGACTTATTTGGCTTGAAAGCCAACTTACCGACCGATTTTAAAAACCGGTGTCATTCGAACAGGGAGCCGTTCCCAAATCCAAAGACTTTTTAAACATCACCCTGCGATTTTTAGAACTTGAGTTATTGCATTTTGGTAATGCATTTATATGACAAGTATCAGAAAAACAACGAAAAAAAAAGTAAAAAAAATTTAATTGCCGTGTTATACTTTTCGAAGCTTTCCTCTTTCAAATGGGCTTAATTGCAACGCATTTCTCTTTTCCGTGTGTTTAAGTCATTTTTTTGTCTTCCTCCAATTCTTACCAAACTTAGTTTTTCTTGCATAGAATTCAACGCTGATTACTAATATTTATGGCGCTTGTCGAAATTCCAATTAGTTCAAAAGTTATGCCCAACTGTTTCTTTAAAATTCGTCCCCTCTTTCAATAGTCTGTTTCAGTGACATGCCCACCACTATATTTTTTACCCTAGAAACTTACAAAACTCACCCATTTCACTCGAAGTTTTACCAGGAATCTAAATCTGGTCTCCTTTTCACGAGATTCCTGTAACACTTTTTTGAAAATGAAACACCTTCTTGAAAAAACCGACCTATTTGGCTTCAAAGCCAACTTACCGACCAATTTTAAAACACAGGCCAGTTCTCAATAAACTTAGATTTTCTTGCACAGAATTCAACGCTGATCACGAATATGTATGGTTCTTGTCGAAATTTCAATTAGTTCAAAAGTTATGCTCAACTGTTTCTTTGAAATTCGTCCCCTCTTTCAATAGTCTGTTTCAGTGACATGCCCACCACTATTTTTTTTTACCCTAGAAAGTTACCAAAGTGACCCATTTCAATCGAAATTTGACCAGGAATCTAAATCTGGTCTCTTTTAACGAGATTCCTGCAACGTTTTTAAAAATGAAACACCTTCTTGTAAAAACCAACCCATTAGGCTTGAAAGCCAACTTACCGACCGATTTTTAAAAACCGCCCAATTCTCACCAAACTTAGTTGTTCTTGCTCAGAAGTCAACGCTGATCACGAGTATGTATCGCGGTTGTCGAAATTCCATTTAGTTCAAATGTTATGCCCAACTGTTTCTTTGAAATTCGTCCCCTCTTTCAATAGTCTGTTTCAGTGACATTCCCACCACTTTTTTTTTACCCTAGAAACTTACCAAAGTGAACCATTTCATTCGAAATTTGACCAGGAATCTAAATCTGGTCTCCTTTTCACGAGATTCCTGTAACGCTTTTTTAAAAATGAAACACCTTCTTGAAAAAACCGAACTATTTGGCTTGAAAGCCAAATTAACGACCGATTTTTAAAAACCGGCCTATTCTCACCACACTTAGTTGTTCCTGCTCAGAAGTCAACGCTGGTCACGAATATGTATCGCGCGTGTCAAAATTCCATTCAGTTCAAAAGATATGCCTAACTCTGTTTCTTAGAAATTCGTCCCCTCTTTCAATAGTCTGTTTCAGTGACATGCCCACCATTTTACCCTAGAAATTTACCAAAATAACCCATTTCACTCGAAATTTGACCGGGAATCTAAATCTAGTCTCCGTTTCACGAAATTACTGTCATTATTTTTTAAAAATGAAACACCTTCTTGAAAAAACCGACCTATTTGGCGATTTTTAGAACTTGAGTTATTGCATTTTGGTAATGCATTTATATGACAAGTATCAGAAAAACAACGAAAAAAGAAAAAAAATTTAATTGCCGTGTTATACTTTTCGAAGCTTTCCTCTTTCAAAGGGGCTAATGGCAACTCATTTCTTTTCCGTGTGTTTAAGTCATTTTTTTGTCTTCCTCCAATTCTTACCAAACTTAGTTTTTCTTGCATAGAATTCAACGCTGATTACTAATATTTATGGCGCTTGTCGAAATTCCAATTAGTTCAAAAGTTATGCCCAACTGTTTCTTTGAAATTCGTGCCCTCTTTCAATAGTCTGTTTCAGTGACATTCTCACCACTATTTTTTTTTTACCCTAGAAACTTACAAAACTGACCCATTTCACCCGAAATTTTACCAGGAATCTAAATCTGGTCTTCGTTTCACGAGATTCCTGTAACGTTTTTTTAAAAATGGAACACCTTCTTGAAAAAACCGCCCTATTTGGCTTGAAAGCTTACTTACCGTCCGATTTTTAAAAACCGGCCTATTTTCAAAACACACTTAGTTGTTCTTGCTCAGAATTCAACGCTGATCACGAATATGTAAGCGCGCTTGTCGAAATTTCAATTAGTTTAAAAATAATGACCGTTTGTTTCTTTGAAATTCGTCCCCTCTTTCAATAGTCTGTTTCAGTGACATGCCACCACTATTTTTTTTTACCCTAAAAACTTACAAAATTGACCCATTTCATTTGAAATTTTACAAGGAATGTAAATCTGGTCTCCGTTTTATGAAATTCCTGTAACTTTTTTTAAAAATGAGTTAACTTCTTGAAAAAACCTACCTATTTGGCTTGAAAGCCAACTTACCGACCGATTTTAAAAAACTGGGTGTCATTTGAACGGGGAGCCATTCCCAAAGCCAAAGACAAAACATTACCTGCGATTATTAGAACTCGAGTTATTGCACTTTGGTAATGCATTTCAATGACAAGTATCAGACAAACAACGAAAAAAAAAGTAAAAAAAATTTAATTGCCGTATTCTCCTTTTCGAAGCGTTCATCTTTCAAATGGGCTTAATTGCAACGCAATTCTCTTTTCCGTGCGTTTGGGTCATTTTTTTGCCTTCCTCCAATTCTCACAAAACTTAGTTTTTCTTCCATAGAATTCAATGCTGATCAAGAATATATATGGCGCTTGTCAAAATTCCAAATAGTTCAAAAGTTATGTCCAACTGTTTCTTTGAAATTCGTCACTTCTTTATTGACTGTTTCAGTGACATGACGACCATTATTTTTTTTACCCTAGAAACTTACCAAAGTGTCCCTTTTCACTCGAAATTTGTCCTGGAATAAAAATCTGGTCTCCGTTTCACGAAATTCCTGTAACGTTTTTTTTAAAAATGAAACAACTTTTTGAAAAAACCGACCTATTTGGCTTAAAAGCCAACTTACCGACCATTTTTTAAAAACCGGCCAATTCTTACCAAACTTAGTTGTTCTAGCTCCGAAGTCAACGCTGATAACGAATATGTATCGAGCTTGTCGAAATTCCATTTAAATCAAAAGTTATGCCCAACTGTTTCTTTGAAATTCGTCCCCTCTTTCAATAGTCTGTTTCAGTGACATGCCCACCAGTATTTTTTTTTTACCCTAGAAACTTATCAAAGTGACCCATTTCACTTGAAATTTCACCAGGAATATAAATCTGTTCTCCGTTTCACGAAATTCTTGTAACACTTTTTAAAAAATTAAACAACTTCTTGAAAAACCAACCTATTTGCCTTGAAAGCCAACTTACGGACCGATTTTAAAAAACTGGTTAATTCTCACAAACTTACATGTTCTTGCTCAGAATTCAACGCTGATCACGAAAATGCATGGAACTTGTCGAATTTCCAATTAGTTCAAAAGTTATGCTCAACTGTTTCTTTGAAATTTCCCCCTCTTTCAATTGTATGTTTCAGTGACACGCCCACCACTATTTTTTTTCCCTGGAAAGTTACCCAAGTGACCCATTTCACTCGAAATTTGACCAGGAATCTAAATCTGGCCCCTTTACACGAGATTCCTGTAAAGTCTTTTTAAAAATTAAACACCTTCTTGAAAAAGCCGACCTATTTGGCTTCAAAGCCAACTTACGAACCGATTTTAAAACACCGACCAATTCTCAATAAACTTAGATTTTCTTGCACAGAATTCAACGCTGATCACCAATATGTATGGTTCTTGTTGAAATTTCAATTAGTTCAAAGGTTATACCCAACTGTTTCTTTGAAATTCGTCCCCTCTTTCAATAGTCTGTTTCAGTGACATTCCCACCACAATTTTTTTTTACCCTAGAAACTTACAAAACTGACCCATTTCACTCGAAGTTTCACCAGGAATCTAAATCTGGTCTTCGTTTCACGAAATTCCTGTAACTTTTTTTTAAAAAATGAAACAATTTCTTGAAAAAACCGACCAATTTGGCTTAAAGGCCAAATTACCGATCGATTTTAAAACACCGACCACTTCTCAATAAACTTAAATTTTCTTGCACAGGTTTCAACGCTGATCACGAATATGTATGGTGCTTGTCGAAATTTCAATTAGTTCAAAAGTTACGTCCAACTGTTTCTTTGAAATTCGTCCCCTCTTTCAATAGTCTGTTTCAGTGACATGCCCACCACTACATTTTTTTTACCCTAGAAACTTACCCAAAGTGACCCATTTTACTCGAAATTTGACCAGGAATCTAAATATGGTCTCCGTTTCACGAAATTCCTGTAACTTTTTTTTTAAAATGAATTAACTTCTTGAAAAACCGACCTATTTGGCTTGAAATCCAACTTACCGACCGATTTTTAAAAACCGGCCAATTCTCACCAAACTTAGTTGTTCGTGCTCAGAAGTCAACGCTGATCACGAATATGTATCGTGCGTGTCGAAATTCCATTTAATTCAAAGATTATGCCCAACTGTTTCTTTGAAATTCGTCCCCTCTTTCAATAGTCTGTTTCAGTGACATGCGCACCACTATTTTTTTTTTACCCTAGAAACTTACCTAAGTGACCCATTTCACTCAAAATTTTACTAGGAATGTAAATCTGGTCTCCGTTTCGTGAACTTCATGTAACTTTCTTTTAAAAATTCCTTACTTCATTAAAAAAAATGACCATGCCTTGCAGGAATGTCAACTTACAGTTAGTTCTAGAGGTACCTGAAGTAATTGGTAGAAATTGTACTAGTTTTGCCAATTAAAGGTTGAATTCTATTTCCTCTCTCCCAAATACATGTAAATCGCACAAGTTTTGGAAACCTTTTTTTAAAATTTTTTCTTAGGGCTTCGATTTGTCTGAAATGCGGCCCCCCACTCTAGAAGTTCTCACAATAGCTCAGTTCTTTTTACCCCAAAACCTTACCAAAGTGACCCATTTTACTTGAAATTTTACCAGGAATCTAAATATGGTCACTATGTCACGAAGTTTTTGCAACTTTTTTTTAAAAACGAAAGACCTTCTTGAAAAAAACCAACCCTTTTTGGCTTGAAAGCCAAATTTGAGACCGATTTTAAAACACCGGGTGTCATTCGAACGGGGAGTCGCTCCCAAATCCGAAGACACTTAAGACTTTACTCTGCGATTATTAGAACTCGTGTTATTGCACTTTGGTAATGCATTTCTATGACAAGTATCAGAAAAACACCGAAAAAAAAAGTAAAAAGTTTTAATTGCGGTATTATCTATTTTTAAGCGTTCCTCTTTCAAATGGGCTTAATTGCAAAGCATTTTTCATCTCCGTAAGTTTCGGCCATTTTTTTTTCATGCTCCAATTCTTAGCAAATTTAGTTTTTCTTAAGCAGAATTCAACGCTGATCACGAATATCTATGGCGCTTGTCAAAATTCCAATTAGTTTAAAATTTATGTCCAACTGTTTCTTTGAAATTCGTCCCCTCTTTCAATTGTCTGATTCGGTGACAAGCCAAACACTATTTTTTTGAAACCCTAGAAACTTACCAAAGTGAACCAATTCAAACGAAATTATACCAGAAATCTAAATCTGGTCTCTGTTTCGCAAAATTCCTGTAACTTTCTTTTAAAAATGAAAGACCTTCTTTAAAAAACTGACCATTCCTGCAGGAAAGCCAATATACAGTCATTTCTAGAAGTACCTGAAGTATTTGGTAGAAATTGTACTAGTTTTGCCAATTGAAGGTTAAATTTTTTTCCCTTTCCCAAATACATTTAAATCGCATAAGGTATGAAAATCTTTTTTTTTAAATTTTTTGTTACAGAATCGCCGTGTCTTAAATGCGGTTTGCCGTTCTAGAAGTTCTCACCAATCGCTTGTTATTTTTTACCCCAAAACCTTACCAAAGTCACACATTTTACTCGAGATTTTACCAGGAATCTAAATGTGGTCTCCGCTTCACGAAATTCCTGTAACTTTTTTTTAAAAATGAAAGACCTTGAAAAGAACCGACCCTTTTTGGCTTCAAAGCCAACTTACCGACCAATTTTTAAAAACCGGGTGTCATTTGAACGGGGAGACGCTCCATAACCCGAAGACACTTAAAATTTATTCTGCGATTATTAGAACTCGAGTTCTTGCACTTTGCTAATGCATTTCTATGACAAGTATCAGAAAAACACCAAAAAAAGTAAAAAAATCTTAAAGTGGTATTATCCATTTTTAAGCGTTCCTCTTTCAAATGGGCTTAATTGCAACGCATTTCTGATTTCCGTGAGTTTTGGTCATTTTTTTGTCATGCTCCAATGCTTATTAAACTTAGTTTTGTTTCCGCAGAATTATGATCACAAATATGTATGGCGCTTAGCGAAATTCAATTAGTTTAAAAGATATGCCCAACTGTTTCTTTGAAATTCGTCTCCTCTTTCAGGAGTGTGATTCGGTGACACGCCAACCACTATTTTTTTTTATTCTAGAAACTTACCAAAGTGAACCATTTCAAACGAAATTTTACCAGAAATCTAAATCTGGTCTCTGTTTCGCAAAATTCCTGTTATTTTTTTTTAAAAATGAAAGACCTTCTTTAAAAAACTGACCATGCCTTGCAGGAAAGTCAACTTACAATCATTTCTAGAGGTACCTATAGTAATTGGTAGAAAATGTACTAGTTTTGCCAATTAAAGTTTGAATTCTATTTTCTCGATCCCAAATACATGTAAATCGCACAAGTTATGAAAATCTTTTTTTAAATTTTTGTTATGGGATCGCCGGGTCTGAAATGCGGCCCCCTATTCTAGAAGGTCTCACCAATATCTCGGTATTTCTTACCCCAAAACCTTACCAAAGTGACCCATTTTACTCTAAATTTTACCAGGAATCTAAATGTGATCTCCGTCTCACGAAATTCCTGTGACTTTTTTTTAAGAATGAAAGACCTTGAAAAAAACTGACTTTTTTGGCTTGAAAGCCAAATTACAGACCGATTTTAAAAAACCAGGTGTCAATCGAACGGTCAGCCGCTCCCAAACCCTAAAAAACTTAAATTTTTACACTGCGATTATTAGAACTCGAGTTATTCCACTTTGGTAATGCAATTCTATGACACCGAAAAAAAGTACAAAAATTTTAATTGCGGTATTATCCATTTTTAAGCGTTCCATTTTCAAATGGGCTTAATTGCAATGCCTTTCTCATTTCCGTGCGTTTAGTTCATTTTTTTTTTTTGCCATGCTCCAATTCTTAGCAAACTTAATTTTTCTTGCTCAGAATTCAATGCTGGTCACGAATATGTATTTCGCTTGTTGAAATCCCAATGAGTTCAAAAGTTATGTCCAACTGTTTCTTTGAAATTCGTCCCCTCCTTCATTAGTCTGATTCGGTGACAAGCCAACCAATATTTTTTTTAACCATAGAAACTTACTAAAGTGACCCATCTCACTCAAAATTTTACTAGGAATCTAAATCTGGTCTCCGTTTCGCGAAATTCCTGTAACTTTTTTTTTAAAAATGAAAGACCTTCTTTAAAAAAATAACTAATCCTTGCATGAAAGGCCACTTACAGACATTTCTAGAGGTACCTGAAGTATTTGGTAGAAATTGTACTAGTTTTGCCAATTAAGGGTTGAATTTTTTTTCTCGCTCCCAAATACATCTAAATCGCACAAGTTTTGAGAAATTTTTTTTTTAATTTTCTGTTAGGAAATCGCTATGTCTGAAATGCCACCTCCATTCTAGAAGGTCTCAACAATAGTTCGATACTTTTCACCCCAAAACCTTACCAAAGTCAAACATTTTACTCGAAATTTTACCAGGAATCTAAATGTGGTCTCCGTTTCACGAAATTCTGTAACTGTTTTTAAAAATGAAAGACCATCTTGAAAAACACCGACACTTTTTTGGCTTGAAAGCCAAATTACAGACCGATTTTAAAAGACCGGGTGTCCTTCGAACTGGGAGCCGCTCTCAAAACCGAAGACACTTAAAACTTTACTGTGCGATTATTAGAACTCGAGTTATTGCACTTTAGTAATGCATTTCTATGACAAGTATCAGAAAAACACCAAAAAAAAAAGTAAAAAAAATTTAATTGCGGTATTATCCCTTTTTAAGCGTTCCTCTTTCAAATGGGCTTAATTGCATTTCTCATTCCGTGCGTTTAGATCCTTTTTTTTTGGTCATCATCCAATTCTTACCAAACTTAGTTTTACTCTCGCGGAATTCAACGCTTAAAACGAATATGTATGGATCTTGTCGAAATTCCAATTAATTCAAAAGTTATGCAGAACTGTTTCTTTGAAATTCGTCCCCTCTTTCAATAGCCTGATTATGTGACACCCCAACCACTATTTTTTTTTCTTTTTAACCCTAGAAACTTACCTCTAAGTGATCCATTTCACTCGAAATTTTACCAGGAATCTAAATCTGGTCTCCGTTTTACGAAATTCCTGTAACTTTTTTTTAAAAAAATGAAAGAACTTCTTGAAAAAACCAGATTCTTTTTTGCTTGAAAGCCAAATTACACACCGATTTTAAAAACCCAGGTGTCATTTGAACGGGCAGCTGCTCCCAAATCCGCAGACACTTGAAACTTTATTCTGCGATTATTAGAACTCGAGTTATTGCACTTTGGTAATGAATTTCTATAACAATTATCAGAAAAACACCGAAAAAAAAAGTAAAAAAAATTTTAATTGCGGTATTATCCTTTTTTAAGCGTTCCTCTTTCAAATGGGCTTAATTGCAACGCATTTCTCATTTCTGTGCGTTTCGGTCATTTTTTTTTTGTCATGCTCCAATTCTTGCCAAACTTAGTTTTTCTTGCTTAGAAGTCAACGCTGATCACGAATATGTATTTCGCTTGTCGAAATCCCAATTAGTTCAATTAGTTTCCAACTGTTTCTTTGAAATTCGTCCCCTTTTTCAATAGTCTGATTCGGTGACAAGCCAACCACTATTTTTTTTAACCCTAGAAACTTATTAAAGTGACCCATTTCACTCGATATTTTACCAGGAATCTATATCTGGTCTACGGTTCGCAAAATTCCTGTAACTTTTTTGAAAATGAAAGAGCTTCTTCAACCCGCGGTCACTTGCGCCTGTTTTTGCTGCAGTCGTTACTCGCAGGGTGTAGAGAACACCCCAAACTTTTGATACGTGTATTTAATTATGAAAATAAAATTAGTCATTATGATACATATTTATAAAGTACAAGATGTTTTTTGTATTATAGAAATATAAAATTATTAATTTTATTGCATACAAATGAGGCTAACATTAATTTAAACTGAACATACAAAATTTTCATTTTAAAACATATAATATTTTATATTTTTTCATAAAATAGTAAAACGTATATACCAGTAATAAATATAATTTATAATTAATGAGATAATAATAGTAGAAGGTATAGAAAATAATATTTTAATCATTTTCCAAACATTCAGAGCAGACTGTATACAAATGCTCAATTTCTCACTGGAGTTCTCAGACCCCCAGATAAACTTTTGATGGTCATTACATTCCAATCTTTAGAGAAAGAGGGATTGAATCAGGCCTGAAGGTTCAATGACCTAAAATGTGCAGCTAAAGAAAAAATAGTGGTTCTGCACATTCTTTTTAGAATCCTGGGAGGATTTTCTTGTTTCTGGGGTGTACAGAACACCCCGCGCGAGTGATCGCGGGTTAAAGAACTGACCATTCCTTGAAGGAAAGCCAACTTACAGTCAGTTCTAGAAGTATCTGAAGTATTTGGTAGAAATTGTACTAGTTTTGCCAATTAAAGGTTGAATTCTATTTTGACGCTCCCAAATACATGTAAATCGCACAAGCTTTGAAAATCTTTTTTTAAAATTTTTTGTTAGTGGATCGCCGTGTCTGAAATGCGGCCTCCCCATTCTAGAAGGTCCCACCAATAGTTCGGTACTTTTCACCACAAAACCATACAAAGTGACCCATTTTACTCGAAATTTTACCAGGAATATAAATCTGGTCTCCGTTTCACGAAATTCCTCTAACTTTTTTTAAAAAATGAAAAACCTTCTTTAAAAAACTAACCCTTTTTGGCTTGAAAGCCAACTTACCGACCGATTTTAAAACACCAGGTGTCATTCGAACGGGGAGCCACTCCCAAATCCGAGAAGGCACTTATAACTTTACTGTGCGATTATTAGAACTCGAGTTATTGCACTTTGGTAATGCATTTCTATGACAAATATCAGAAAAACACCGAAAAAAAAAGTAAAAAAATTTTTTAATTACGGTATTATCCTTTTTAAGCTGCCCTCTTCAAATACCACTACAGAGTCTTTCTCATTTCCGTGCGTTTCGGTCATTTTTTTTTTCATGCTCCAATTCTTACCAAACGTAGTCTTTCTTGCGCAGAATGCAACGCTCATCACGAATATCTATGACGCTTGTCGAAATCCCACTAGTTCAAAAAAGTTATGTCCAACTGCTTTGAAATTCGTCCCCTATTTCAAAGTCTGTTTCTGCGACAGTCAAACACTATTTTTTTTACAATAGAAACTTACAAAAGTGAATCATTTGACTCAAATTTTACCAGGAATGTAAATCTGGTCTCTGTTTCGCGAAATTCCTGTAACTTTCTTTTAAAAATGAAAGTCCTTCTTTAAAAAACTGACCATGCCTTTAAGGAAAGCCAACTTACAGTCATTTCTAGAGGTACCTGAAGTAATTGGTAGAAATTGAACTAGTTTTGCCAATGAAAGGTTGAATTCTATTTTCCCTCTCCCAAATACATGTAAATCGCACAAGTTTTAGAAACCTTTTTTTAAAATTTTTTCTTAGGGCATCGAATTGTCTGAAATGCGACCCCCACTCTAGAAGTTCTCACCAATAGCTCAGTTCTTTTTACCCCAAAACCTTACCAAAGTGACCCATTTTACTTGAAATTGTACCAGGAATCTAAATATGGTCTCTATTTCACGAAATTCCTGTAACTTTTTATAAAAATGAAAGACCCTTCTTGAAAACCAACCCTTTTGGGTTTGAAAGCCACCCTGAGACCGATTTACCGGGTGCTCGGCTCGAACGGTGAGCCGCTCCCAAATCCGAAGACATCTCTAAACGTTTCTCTGCGATTATTAGGAACTCGAGTTATTGCACTTTGCAATGCATTTCTATAACAAGTATCAGAAAAAACACCGAAAAAAAAAAAACAGTAAAAAAATTTTTAATTGTGGTATTATCCTTTTAAGAGTTCTCTTCAAATGGGCTTATTGCAACAGATTTCTCATTCCGTGCGTTTAAACTTTTTTGTCATCCTCCATTTCTTACCAAACTTAGTTTACTTGCGCGGAATTCAACGCTTAAAACGAACATGGAGCTTCTTGAAATTCCAATTAATTTAGAAGTTTTTTCTATATGAACTCTCGTTTCTTTGAAATTGGGTCCCCCTCTTTCTGATTATGTGACACGCCAACCGCTATTTTTTTTTTTCTCTTTAACCATAGAAACTTACCAAAATGATCCATTTCACTCGAAATTTTACCAGGAATCTAAATCTGGACTCCGTTTCGTGAAATTTCTTAATTATTTTTGTGTGCAACCTCGAAAGATCTTCTTTAAAAACTGACCATACCTTTGAAGGAAAGCCAACTTACAAAGTTATTTCTAGAGGTATCTGAAGTATTTGCAGAAATTTTACCAGTTTTGCCACTGTGGTTGAATTCTATTTTGCCGCCCAAAAATACATGGAAATCGCATAAGTTATGAAAATTTTTTTTTAAAGTTTTTGTTAGGGGATCGCCGTGTCTGAAATGCCACCCCCCATTGTAGAAGGTCTCAACAATAGTTCGGTACTTTTCACCCCAACACCTTTCCAAAGTCATACATTTTACTCGAAATTTTACCAGGAAACTAAATCTGGTCTCCGATTCGAGAAATTCCTGTAACTTTTTTTTAAAAAATGAAAGACCTTCTTTAAAAAACTGACCCTTTTTGGCTTGAAAGCCAACTTACCGACTGGTTTTAAAAAAAACCGGGTGTCATTCGAACGGGGAGCCGCTCCCAAAACCGAAGACACTTAAAACTTTACTGTGCGATTATTAGAACTCGAGTTATTGCACTTTGGTAATGCATTTCTATGACAAGTATCAGAAAACACCAAAAAAAAAGGAAAAAAATCTTTTATTCCGGTATTATCCCTTCTGCTGCTCCTCTTCAAATGGGCTTAATTGCAACGCATTTTTATTTCCTTTGCGTTTTTACTCATTTTTTGTCATCCCTCCTCCGATTCTTACCAAAACTTAGTCTTTTCTTTGCGCAGAATTCAACGCCGACCACGAATATGCATGGCCCCGGTCGAAATTCCACTAGTTCGTGTTATGTCTTAACTTTTTCTTGGTACCGTAACATCTTCAATAGTCTGATTCGATGACAAGCCAGCAACTATTTTTTTTTGCCCCAGAGACTACTAAAAGTGACCTTTTTCACTCGAAATTTTACCGGGAATTTTAATCTGGTCTCCGTTTCTGGGGGTGGAAAATTCCTGATCCTTTTAAAACGTTATCCTCCAAAATTGACCATACCTTGCAGGGAAAGCCAACTTACATTCATTTCTAGAGGTGTTACGAAGCTATTTGTACCTGCTTTGCCACTAGCAGTTGAATTCTAATTTGCGGCGCCCAAAACACATGTAAATACGTACTCGTAAGTTGAAAAATATTTTTTAAAAATTTTTGTTAAGATCGCCGTATGTCTTTGAAATGTGTTCGCCATTCTGAACGCGTTCTCAACAATAGCTCGGTTCTTTTCACCCAAAACCTTTTGCCAAAAGTGAATCTTATTTGGTTGTAATGAAATTTACCAGGAATCTATATCTTTTTTCTCCGTTTCACGAAATTTACTTAATTTCAAAAAATGTATGGTCTCTTAAAACCTGACCCCTTTTGGCTTTAAAGCTTTCAACATACCGGACCAATTTTAAAAACGGGACATTCGAACGAGAAGCCGCTCCCAAACCCGAAGACACTTAAAACTTAACTCTGCGATTATTAGAACTCGAGTTATGGCACTTTGGTTATGCATTTCTATGACAAGTATCAGAAAAACACCGAAAAAAAAAGTAAAAAAATTTTATTTGTTGTATTATTGCAAATGACTCACTACGCATTTCATTTCCGTGTTTGGGCTTCATTTTTTGTCATCCACCAATTCTACCAAATTTATTTTTCTTGCGTAGAATTCCAACGCCATCGCGAATATGTATGGCGCTTTGTCGAAAGTCCAAATGGTTTCAAAAAGCAGGCTCCAACTGTTTCTTTTGAAATTCGTCCCTCAATAGTCTTATTGGATTCTCAGTGCCAACCGCATTTTTTTTTTTACCCTAGAAACTCTGTAAAAGTGATGCATTTCGAAATTTATCAGTATCTAAATCTGGTTTCCGTTTCTACCTAGCCCGTAACTTTTTTAAAATGAAAGACCTCTTTGATGAAAACCGACCCCTTTGTGGCTTCTGAAAGCCAACTTACAAAACCGTGATACTTTTGGAAACCCGGTGTTTATTCGAACTGGGAGCCGCTCCCAAAACCCGAAGACACTTCAAAACCCTACCTGCAATTATTAGAACTTGAGTTATTGCACTTTGGCAATGCATTTCTATGACAGTATCAGTGAAAACACCGAAAAAAAGTAAAAAAATTTTTAATTGTAGTATTATCCCTTTTAAGCGCGTTCCTCTTCAAATGGGCTTAATTTCGCAAACGCGCCATTTCCGTGCGTTAGGTCTTCTTTTTGTCATCCCACAATTTTACCAAACTTTTTAGCTTTCATGCGCGGAATCTTCAAACGCTGATCACGATATGTATAGCGCTTGTCGAAATTCCAATTAGTTAAAAGTTATGCCCAACTGTTTTTTTTTAAATTCGTCCCCTCTTTCAATAGTCTATCAGGGAAATTGTTAAACGGATTTTTATCTTTAATTTTAATACTGAATTTCTGAAATATACATGATGCTTAAAATAGAAACATAATGCATATGAAATGATGAATTTCACGATGAAATAATTTTCCTTACTCTAATGATTGTAATAAAAGTAAAATAATTTACATCAGTCTAAAATTGTTTTGTGTTTTAAGATTGAGAAAACTCTTTACAAAAAATGTGTAATAAATATTTTAATTTCTTATATCATGTTGCCTTTATTTCATGTTTTCATACTTATGATTTCTAATTTAAGTATTTTGTTGAAAAATGTGAATCTTTTTCCCAATTCAAATAAAGGCCCAGGTAGGCCATTGGCTACCTCGGCCAATGGGCTTCCTCGCAGGCTGTTTCAGTCCTGCAACGTACCACTGTGCCTTCAAGCGCGAATGGTCATACTTACTTTGAAATGTTTCACCGTAAATAGCTCATCAAATCTGTGACAACAAATTGAAATCCTCAAAAATATTACTTTACTTCAAACATTTTATACTAAAATTAAATAAAATATAGAATTTGGATATATACCAATTTCAATGTATATTTTAGTAAGTATTCTATATTGTACAATTATTCTATTATTATTTTATCACACTTCTACTTTGTATTTAGTTGTTATTGAAATAGTTATTAGCATAAATCTTAATTTTTCATAAATGTTATTGTATAATAATTCATTATTTCTATTTTGAAAAGTAAGTTAAATGTCTTAAGTGCGCGGTGGCTATAACGTCTAGCCACCCCCCAGGAAAAAAAACACTGATGAAATATTTTTTTTGTGACTAAATAATGTTTCTGTAGGATGAGAACATTACATTTATTAAGTACTTTATCACAAAAAAGTGTATTTCAGCTTTGCGCCAGCAAAAGGGTTAATCGTACCGTTATCGAATGTACCGCATTTAATTTTCATAAAGCTTTGTATAAAGTAATTTTCTCTTATGGTATCCGTTCTTCCCATAATATATAAATGCATGTGAACTGTTTATTAAAGATTATTATTATGATTGTTTCTTAAGATGTTAGCAAGATAAAATGTTGGATTAATATGTTTAGGTTTGGGAATGAAACTGTTTGTTTTACTGCTAATAAATTTAATGTTTAAAATTTTTTACACTTTGATTTAATGGTTCTTTTGTCTCACTGTATAAATGATCATAGATTAATATCATTATAATAATCATCATAGGTAATGGGTCTCAACATTATCCAGAACCATTTTTAAATTAGTTTGAAATCAAAAAATATATAATCTAGAGATTCTTTCCATTATAAAAGAATTTCTGAGTTTGAGGGGGGGGGGCCAATACAATGGAAACGATACAAATTGGAAGTATTGGCGCACTAATTTCTAATATCTACCATACGTGGAAGAAAGATATTACTTCACTCTAAATGGGCGTGATTTCTGAGACATTATAAAAGATACACAGAACAGCCACCGCCACAGTAATAAATGGAAGCGGGATTTCCAAACCCGTAAAAACCGTGCCTCCTCAACCATTTATTTGTAGATTACTAAAGATTTAAGGTCCCTGACATCTAATACGACTGATGGAAAAGAAGCACAGGATGTCATGCACATACATTTCCAGACTGATAATAGAGCTACACTAATTGGTCAACTCTCGATACATTTTTCTCGTGTATAATTCAATAAGGGGAAATGATTGATCCTCTTTCTGCAAGACTTCGGAAAATAATTAACGATCTTCTTGATTGAGACGAGAAAATTTTAGAAAAATATAAAGCTTTACAACTGATAAGATATTTACCTATTGAATTCCAGCCAATTGTGCAATCGATCAACAGTTGGGAGGATTCAAAATTCACCTTCGATCAAGAATTAGAAGATCTTATGGCAGAAAAGTCGCGATTATTATAATGGAATCATGACAGCGATTTCGTTGCGATGAATATTACAGCCCTAGGATCAACGTTCAGTGACTTGAAATAAACTGATAAATATCAAGAATTATTTTAAATTAATCCTTTACGACACAATAACTTCCCTTTCGCGGGCACAAAGCTAAAATTCACTTTTATGTGATAAAGTAATTGATAAATGTAATGTTCTCATCCCATAGAAACATTATTTTGTCACAAAAAAGATTTCTGAACAGCGGTTTTGTTCCTGGGTAGCTGTCATACACGTACATCGTGCATATAAAATGTGCCTTTCTTGTATAGTGGCAGGGGTGGCTCTAGGGCCGGACAAACCAGACCCCTGCCCGGGGCGGCAAATTTTAAGGGCGGCATTTGGATCAAATTTGAAAAATATATATTTTTGAGTTACAAAAAAAATTTGATATATTTTCTGAAATGTAATTGGATGTGAATTTGGTATTTCATTTAACATATCTTTTTTTTTAAATTTTGTACTCCGTATATTTAATAACAGTTTTCTTTTATGATGAAACTTGAAGGGTTTGAGGCGAGAGTATTTGTTAAAGCATAAAATTTAATATGTTTACACATCTTTAACTTGTAACTTTCTCCCCATTCCGGAGTGAGGTCACAATTGACATTCCTTTCACCCTTACGATGTCCGGTTTCAGCTATCCAAAAGAGGACAAGGGTAATACGAGGTTTGGGTTATAAATTAAAACAAACGCTTGTGATCTCCACCATTAGTAGACTTTTTAGAAGAAACTAGTAGACTGCTTAAATAGACGATTCCTTCTTTTTCTTTCATTCGTTTGAAATAATAACAATAAATTACGTCCTTAATTTCAAATTTTTTAAGACTTAAAATAATATATATGTTATATATTGAAGTAGTGTTGGCCGGTGTATGTGATTATATATATCAATTTTGATTTAGTAATGACGTCTTCAGAATAGCTTTACCTCCTTTATTATGAGCACACATCAGCAGATTAAAGCACAATTACGTTACATTTTCACATTGAATAGACAGCGGCATTTTGGAGGACACAGCACAAAGACAAAAAAAGCAGCAAGTATTTACAATCTTACATGATGGTGGCAAGCAGAGAAAGAGAGATTACATCAGATTTTTGAGTTTATATACCAGCAGTGCACAAGCGCGTGACTATTACGTAATAGTAGTTCTGATTGGCTAGAATGCGCGGGATAGGGATTTCGGTATAACCGATTACGATTAAGATTACAATGTTTATTTTTAAACCTAAGAATTAAAGATTATTTATAGATCATTAAAAAGAGTTAATTAAAAGTATGTTAGAGGGAATTATTACATATATATATATATAGAGAGAGAGAGAGAAGGGCGGCATTGGAGAGAGGGCAGCATTTTCATATTTTTGTCCAGGGTGGCAAAACTGCTAGAGCCGGCCCTGATAGTGGTTAGTGATGCTGACTGTTGTGCTGTAGGGCCTGGGATAGAATCCCAAGAAAGTTTGTAAATGAATTGCAGCATGAGGTTACTCCAAATATTCATTGAGCTGCAAATCCTCTCACGTGAAGGGGGAAGAAAGATGGGTGGCTTTTGAATCCCCCCAGATTATTTCCCCCCAAAGAGTGGAACCGAGCCAAATCGTACTATCACCTGCATGGTACTCAAAGCTGCGGATAAACTAGTTTCTTGTCCGGATGAATTCTGTGGGCCTCAATTCGTCACTGCCGAAAGTGGCATTAGCTACACCAAATAAAATGTAAATTATGAATAAAGCTTTGTGAGAACAATCAATATACTAAGTTCAATATAATAACTATATTATATATATATATGAAAGAAATTTGTATAATATATCAAAAACCAGAAATAATAGATAATGAACATAACAAGAAACAACGTAATAAAAATATAAAAGCAAAGCATGAATATATATATATATATATATATATATATATATATATATACTTATTAGGTTAAAAGTATCTGGTGTAAATAAAAAAAAGGTTCCATTGCACTCGTCTTACGAGATACTGGGTGTGGTTCATTCTTTGCTTATTAATGTCGCAAGAAACCAATGGGTTATTGGTAACGGGGCACATAATTTCGATTATGGCTGGTATATTTGAGTTGCCTCTGAAATTTTGTTTCATTGAAGACCCACTGTGCAGAAAGGCTGATGCAAATTAAATCTGTCATAGTTCAAAGTCCTGAAGTTCTTGTGAAGGGGAAGTTATAAGACGGAGAACTAGCTCAGATTTCTTCCACGTCACTTGACTACGGCTTAAAATTACGAGCTCAATCGCCAAAAACCAGGAGATGGTGGACGTTCACAATCAAATTTAGGTAAAATTGCAATTGTGATTTTGTATACAAATAATATTCCTTATATCCTTATAAGATCCAAATAATATTCCTTATAAGACCCAGCCCGCATGATTGTGTGGATGAGATATTCTTATACGTTTGTGTTTCTGGAATAGTCGTATGTAAGAAAATTGCAAATCTTAAGTTTCAGCCGGTTTGCAGAAAGTATCAAGTATTACTTTTTATCAACAGACGATGGTTGGGGTCCATGTTTTACTCTCAGCTGGTAAATCTAGCTTTGTTTTCAAATACAACGAAAACACGTCTTCTTTTTATCTGTCATAAAAAGGTAATTCTAATTGCTTGGATTCTTCTTCTTGGTTATTTCTAATTGCTTGGATACAAATTTTTGTATTATTGTTTAAATAATTGTAAAATAGAAAAATATTAATTATACTCTACTAATGTGGCTTGTAGGACTCGGGATTTCGTTACCCGCACGATCGTGTGGGTTGGGCGTTACTTGAGTCATTGCAGCTGCAAAGGTAAGTACTTAGCTTGCGAATTTTACTTTATTTTCTGTTTCATTAATTTTGATGAAAGCCTACATAAAAATAGATAGATAATAAATATATATAGAGAGAGAGAGAAAGAGAGAGAGAGAGTTATATAGTTATATAATTAATACCAAATTTTCTTGGGGGTCGCCATGGATTAGTCTTTTTTTTTCTTTCTCTCTCTTTTGTTTTTTGCAAAGGATTTTCTTTTTCATACATTTGTTGAGGAGTATGGCATTTTTTCTCTCCACAGATATCTGCATCCATATCTCTTCTCCCCACCCCTCCCCCCAAAAAAGGGGCAGGACTCTAGGGGCCCAAGGCCTGACTAACACTAAATACGTATTTACGCAATTTATAAAATATTAAAGGCAAAACCTGACTTTCATTAGGGGGGTCCTAACATTCTCCGTTACACCACAGGTAAATAGATAGAAAACATTACAGTGGCGCCAAAGCCATTGAAATTCATACACCGCATAAAAAAAAATATCGCACATAAAAAATCGCTCAAAACAAATCGCACAAAAATAAACTCACATAAAATAAGACCGCACACAAAAACAGGTTCTACTGTACTTTAAAAAACACATAAAACAAATTTTAAATTCACCTCATATTATTAAAGAAGTGGGTTTTCTCTTTTTTTTTTTTTTTTTTTTTTTTTGTAAATTAATGTATTTTTTTGTATGTCCTTCCTTTTAAAAAGAAATCTGCAAGTAAAACAAGGGGAAAAAACACTGTCCTGGAATACACTTCTTTTAACTTTCGTAAAAAATCTTATATTAAAATTAATCAATTTTAATGGTACTTTTTCATTTTAATCCTACAAATAAATTTAAGCATACATTATTTTATAACCAGTAATTTTAAGAGTGCATTACCATATGCATCCTTAAATTTAGTTATTGATAAAGTCTGTTAGTTTTGTTTGAGATTTTAATTTGAAAAAATAAAGGTTTTCTCTCATAATATACTTTATATGTCTTTGCAATGCACTAAAAACCCTCTCAGGATTATTTTTTTCTCACAGAATTGTTCAAATGATTTTATCCATGAATCGAATTATTTCAAAAGATTTTATCATTTCATCATATAAAAGTTTATTGATTGAAGAATTGAGGGTGAAAGGGAATATTGAAGCTTTTTTAGTGGACTGGGCAATGGGGAGCTAAAGGTTGCAGATCCTAGATGAAAAGCTCAGAATTACAATTTATTGCTCTCGGTGAGGTAGGCACCTGGTTAAACCAATTCAAGAACACTAATCACTATAAAATGTGTTAAAAGGGAGAATAATTTGAAATGTCTAGAAATATTTTTAAAACAAGAAAAAAAAAAAATCGTACCACGAGAGTAAAATTTTGTTAAATAGAAAATGTACTTCGCCAATTGGAGATCAATTTACAAAGAAAATCGTAAAATGTTCTTAGTTCCAGGAAAAAGTTCGCAAAATAGACTCATAAAATAGAGGTCCGAGTGTGTGTGCGTATTTCTTCCAATAGCATTATTCTATCTACTAAATACGGAATTTTAACATGAATACTATTTTTATGGAATAATGAAGAAAATTTTATTTCAAGAAACTCTTAATAGAGAGTATGAAAATCGTTTTAATGATTTATGTGTATTAGTTGAAAGAAAACACCTAGATTAATTAAATAACTAATCTAAAGTGAACGTTACTTTAAAAAGCTGTTACATAACCGTTATTGGGCGCTCTTTTTTAAACTCGTAATAGTTTACTTTTTCACATAATATCTATACAACGTGGAAGAAAGCGCTGCTTAACTAAATGCTATTCACAATAGCTATTCTTAAAACTCATTCATAAGCTTAGTGGATAATCTTCATTAGCATTATTATTTTTTTTTTTTTTTTTTTATTATTACGATGCATCTAATAGAAGCAAATATGAAATTAATATTTTCTTTCTACTCTTTATCACAAAATAATCTTTTCTGAAAACAATAAAGAGAGATTATTTTACATATTGGAAACAACCTAACGCTTTTATATATTTTCCAACCCGGTTTCAAAGAGCAAAGTACTCTACAGGGACCAAATGTGTTTTTTTTAGGAAAAAATTTTATTTGTCTGATGGGAGAAAAAAAGATAAAAAAAAACTAAACTGGTTCTTTTAGTTATATTATTTGTGTCTTGTTGCTATTATTAACTTAATTTTAATTTTTATAGTATGAGAAAAATAAGATAATCTATGCAATATTTTTTTGCGAATGGCTAATTCTTAAAGTTCATTTGATCTTATAAAATGTTTATTTAAAATAATGTTTCGTTTCAATTATAGAGAGAGAGAGTGAATGTTTATTAACTTTGCACTCTAAACCAACACGAGGTTTTAATGGTGACGAATAATTTGGAATCATGGCAAAATGACGAGGATGATACCTTATTTGGCCCCCACCCTTCTAACTTCCACATGACGCCAATGCTAGAGCTTTGAGCCACGGGAGATTCAACATGCATCATCCCCTCTACGCGGCGGGTTTTCAGTTTCACCAGAACTCAATCCTCTCCTCCAACCATAAGTTCGTGACCCTGGCCCTGGCTACATCGGCCACTTTAGTTTCAGAAGAGTATTGAAATGAATCGCCCATCCGGTAGAGTGGCTAGTGACTTTAACTGCTGTGATGTAGGGCCTGAGTTCGATTTCCTGAGAAGGCATGGGTGTTTAGCGTCATGCGCAATGTATAGAGTCGTGGACCATGGGATACCCTAAATAGCCGTCGAACCTCAAGTCCTCTCATGAAAGCTGGTGTAAGGGGAAGAGCATTGGGAGACCCTTGAAAATCCTCTAGGGTTAAGGGATCCTCTAGGCTCCCTTAAAATTGGGGTAGAACCAAGCCAATTCGCACTGTGACCGTTATGATGCCCAAAGCTACGACTAACGAGAGGCCTACATCTAGCCATTTGACGAGATAAATTCTGTGGGTCTTGATCTGACTCCACAGACAGGAGGGCATTAGTAACAACCACAACATAACAACAACAACTGCATTGAAATTATTCTTATTTATAGTAGATAACATTGACTGAAATTACGGGCAACTTTTCTTAATGTATACATTTAATAGTAAGCTATATTGAAAGCGGAATCACTATAAAGAGAATTTCACCACAAGTTAGCATGCAAAGGAAACGAAAAAGCATATCAGTCTTAAAATATGATATAGTACATTAAAAAAGTATACTACGTTTTTTTAACGTCATGACAGTTTTGGATAAATCTTCTTTGTATTCCATTATGGTTCTAAAATTTCTTCCCTAATAATTGTAAATTTGAAAAATAAAATAAGAAACCCACATCTATTGTTCTTTGTTACTACCATTGAATTTGTTTCTTTAGGCTATTGAACAAAAGTTTTCTGTTTTCTGTTTTTGTTTGTTTCTTTAATCATTAAAAACCTTTTGGGTGGAATTTCCTTTTATATGCATTATAAAGAAATGTGCTTGAAACTTGTTTAATTTGATATAACTTTGCTTTCAAGAAAAACTAACTTAAGTCATAAAAAAGGAGTCAAAGGAAAACTGTAAGCCTTTTAAGAGTTACTTTAATTCAGCAGTTTACATTGTTTTAAGGGAAACATCCCATTAGGCTTTGTGTATTTCTTATATAAATGTAATGATGATAGTAATTGAAGAAATACGAAGTTAAGTGCAGCAATTTTTATGTTTTCAAAGCTTGTCAAATAAGAAAGATTTCTTACTTTTTTCTTTCTTAATGACTATTTGATTTTTTAATACTCATTTCTCTTGGTACTTGGCGCTTTGAAATTCATAACACATAAAATGGCGTTCTGTTTTTTAGTCTATTAAGCGGAAATGTGTCACGTTACATTTGTACTAGTTGAAAATATACTTCGGCATCGTTTTTTACAAAATGAAAACTGAGAAAAAAATATTTCATTGCAATTCTTAAGTGCACGGCTAAAAAAATAAACACTTTAGAACATAAAAAGCAACAAAACAAAAGTAAAAAGTAAAGTATATGCACAAGGTGATTCCCCACCAGACAAACTTGAAGGGTATGTAGGAGGTGCAGAGAGGACTCGGAATCATATAGAAATGCAGGATCGCAATTCCATGGTTGAGAGCTATAATGCAAAAAAGCAGAGAAAAAAAACAGAAACAAATAACAGAAAAACATTTTTTTTTTTTTTTTTTTTTTTTAACGGGAAAAATTTATTGAAAGGTTGTTTAACAACAGGTGCTCAAAGTTAAGACCAGAATTCGTCTGACAGGCCGACAGTAGTGGTGAGGGGAATTTCTTACGTTCTGAAGGATTCCGCCGTGAAGTCTTGCGGTAGATGGTGCTGAATGGAAGGTTTCGTGAAAACGGATTTTGTTGGAAGTCGTCCTTTGCGATCAGTTTACCAAGATAGTACACTATCTCGTATACAAACAAAGAACTGATCGACTAGCTGATTGTGTATGGAGCGGAGGAATGTAATGAGCACGCAACTCAGTGGTTATACCAGGAACGTTACAGGCGTGTTCTACATCACACGATCTTTGCAAGTGTAAACAGAAGGTGACGTGAATCTGGTTCTGGACACATTAAGAGTTTGGCATACGAGACACCCTTTCCATCAGTTGAAGATCTTATCCCTCAAATATCTGTAGCTTCCGGACGTGCCAGGAATCTTCGAAAATGTAAGCATTCAATGTAGCACTGCTGTCAGGCCGACCAGACTGGTAGTAATTTCAAACATCTGTTGTAGTACAACCTTTCAATAAAATGTTTTCTTTTCCGTTAATGGATTGCTGCTTCTGTTCTTTTTCTCTGGTTTTT
>BMAV01010024.1:35345-84257 GCA_019973955.1 Trichonephila inaurata madagascariensis
AGCAAAATTGAATCCACAATTGCTGTGCAATGGCATTTTTAATCACGATTAGAATAAGAGACTTTGATAAGAAAATCTGTCTAACAATGATATGAAACATTTAAAACTATGGACTGTTTGTGCAAAAGTAAAATTCCTGGTCCAAGCTGAAACAGCGTATCGCAGTTGCTACTGATGCACTTGATACCTCACTACTCATTTGAGCTGAAATGTATTAAAAGGCTTGATGTGTGTCTTGTGATTAAGGGCTTGTGACGGGCTCACGCGTCTTTTCATTAACATATCCTTTGGGTTCTTTGGGGCCAGAATTATTGGCAACTCTTTTCCAATCAAAACCCAAGAAGTGAACCTTGAATAAAAGATGCAAATTAGAAAGCTTTTAAATATCAGAAGTTAGAGTAAGCGAGGTGGCAATTTGGGGAATGTTATAATAGAGCGTGTGGATACAATTTTGAAGTGACAGCCAACAGAAGTTATTACGGAGATAGAGCCATTAGGTCAAGGTGTATAATTGCACTCGAGTAAATACGCAACTTCCATTAAGATTGGATCGACGATCGAAGTTAAGGTAGGATTGACTATTTAATATTAGGATCTGAGATATTATTGGAATTGAGTTTAGACGTATTAGTTATTGATAGTGGTCTGGGTTAAGTTATTTCGGTATTGCATATATTGTGTGTTTTGTCATTGTAGATTCTCTCACATACATTATTATTATATAATCTGTTAGACGCTTAAGTTTTAAGATCTTATTAAAGTCAAACTAAGATCATGGAATTTTCTAGTTCTTTCGTTAATCCTACACCTCTGGCTCACGCTGATAATCAAAGAGAAGGGCACTCTAGAGGGGCGACTTTACAGTTTGACACATAGAACATCTGTAATTGTCCTTAAGAAAACATAAAATTGTTCGATACATTTTTATCGCATATGATATATATTCTTGCATTGTTCTTGATTTATAGTGCATGGAAACTGTATACTTCCTTGTTAATCACCCTGTATTAGAAATTTAAGTTGTTCAAATGTTTATATCTTTACTAATTGCTGTTATAACTAAGAATCATAATTTTTTTTAAAGTGAAAAATCAAAACACACGCATGTTCTGCAATGGAAGTTTCGAATCAGAAAATAATATAAAATTTAATTTTATCGTTTAAGATAATATGGTCTTTCAAATGTTTATATACACCACAAGACAAAAATTTGCGAATGGAAGGAATAGTCGAAATGCAATGAAATTTACAAGGTTGATAAAACACATAAGATTGGAAAAGAAAACGATGAAAAATAAAGGCCGAAACACGCAAAAATTTATTAAAAAAATTCATACTGGCGATATCATTGAGCAAGGCATATGATCACCGTAAATTATAATAGAATATTCTGAGTGCTATGGTACGCAATCACACAGATTCTTTTATATAGTCCTACGACAATTTTATCAATGCATGGTATGGCATACCTATTTAGTCGATGACAAATCTGTTGAACATAATGGTCCTAATAAGACATCGAGCTTTTGTTGACAAGCTCTAGAAATGGCATCCTTATGTAACTGAGCATTGTCTTGTTGGAAAAGGGTTTGAAACGGGGAGTTCAGGAAGGAGACCGCTATTGCCTGCAGGATCTTTGAAACGCAAAGTCGGAATGTCAACGAGCCCGTAAGAAACGCCAAAAGTCATTTAGCATCATACGCAATTGCAGCCCATACCATGAGAACAGGTCTTCTGGATGTGTGACATTGCAAAATGAATCACGTATTTTATCGCTGACCATGTTGCCTCTACACAGCAATTCAAATGTCATGTCAACTAAGACAAAAGCGAGGTTCGTCAGGGTAGACCAATAACTGTCACTCGTCGTTTCACGACCGTCTACCTCTACACCATTCTAATCTCTCAGGGTTATGCTGTGTTATTAAAGAATTGATTCGGTTTATCCCAATTTAGCGCCACACCGTGAAGCACAGTTGTTCATTACTCATGGAATGTTCAACAGAGTTTCCGAGTATGCACTGGATGTCTGCAAAAATGGCTCTTAGGTCAATGATCACATGTCTTACAACAGGCCGACCCTCTTGCAGTCCGGTTCCTCTGGGCTATCCTGGGCTTTATTCACGTTGAGATGCATCTTATTGTTTCCATCTGTGTCAGAAGAGGGCAACAGTAACATCATTGCAATCCATATGCTTATACAATCCGTCGATTAGACCATCCACCATCTCTATTATTCGGCTTCTGTCAAACATTCTCAGTTGTTTAAATTGCTTTCGAAATTTTCAGTTCTGCATAATCCTACTAGAAACGATGTAACCAACTCAACAGTTCGAGTTCAAATGAATGCGCCCTTAAATGTCTTTTTATCACTCGACATGTATTGCATTCGAAAGCTGCCCAGCGTGCTTCGCATAAGAACAGTAATAACAGTCATAATGAGCTGATCTACTTATACTCCAAAGCCTGCACACCACTCTAACGTGAAAACAGATTTGATGTCCACCACTCTAAGGTCTGACAGATTTGATGGTCTAATTTTGTTCTTATGATACTAGTTGTGCATCAACCCAGCTGAGAGACGGATCTTGAGTGATATTAAATCTTGATCAAATTATTCGGTGGAAATAACAATGAATGCTATCTCGAGACCATAACTTGTACACAAATATAACGGAGAGTTGGGTATTATGGAATAGTCGTGTAATATGAAATACCGACTGTGGCATAACGTAAGAGAGAGGGGGGCAGGGACTCTAGAGGGCCAAAAGCTTGACTGACACAAAGTACGTATTTGGGCTTGGGGCCCAAAACCTGAGATTGTAGGGGGGCCAGATATTCTTCGTTACGCCACTGAATACCGAGTTTTTGATTCTGTTTGTAATTACTAATGCGTAAGAAAACCTTGAAATCCTGAAAAAAGACTATCATGATGCATTGCAATGAGAGCTGACCATTTGCTGTTGTCATAACACTCGCTACAGAACAAAGTGTGTTTTGTGATTTTCAAAAGTTTTCTGAAGGTAAGAGTTTTGAAATTTTTTAATCTACTAGTACACATGTGACTTGAACATTAAAGCTAAACATAAAGTACACTAAAAAATTGTAGTTTGTAATACTGTGGTCATTTTTTAGCTGACAATGTTTCATTTTCCAAGATGGCATTTCGGGAATTATGGAATACCTAGTATTTCATAGTATCTGGTATTAGCAGACAAAGATTACATTTGGGACTTCTGAAAATATTACAGAAACAGAAATGAACAAAACGATGTGAAAAATATGCTTTTATATTTAAAAATAACATGTTTTAGGAAGTTTTAATTAGTTTTCCAATGGCTTAAGACACCTATTCCATAATACCCGTCCTTTATCAGTTTTCTTTAAAATAATTTTTATAACAAAAAAGAGTATTATTTTGTTGACATGTCGTAATTCCTTACAATCTTTTATAGTATACACTGATGATGATTTTGGTGATTTTTATTAAAAAACCAAGTAAAAAGTTATTTTTAGAAATGTAAATGGTATTCCATGATACCCGACTCTCATCTTTAAATTATAGAACCAATACATTTCTATAGATTATACTTGTGAAAAGAATATGAAATTATTTTAAGAAAAAGATTTCATTTTTATTATTATAATGGGTAGGATTATGCACTCTAAAATATAAAAAAATTATATAGCGAGGAAGAATTATCAGAATGGGCTAAAATTGCGTAATTCCCTGGTCAACTTAATTACCTGTTCTCTTCCCAACCCAACCGATGAGTAATCATTGGACTTCAACGATCTAACTCGCCCATTGGAGCGTGTATGACATGCAATCCCATAGGAATGCATACACTAACTCTACAAGTCAATGTCAAGCCAAATCAATAGTTTGCATCAGGTCCCAGTTTAGGCCGACACATTATGGTTTCTTTCAGCCCTTGTAACTGTATTACCTGAATAAAACATTCAATTTTTATTGTACGCGTTTCATTTTCAATAGAGTAGAGTCAGGTATGATAGAATGGCCGGGTAATATTAAGGTGACCAGTTTTTTTACAAAGAAAAGGAGGATGAAAATCTTAGAAAAACGTTACAACGTAAATATATTAAACATTTCATTAATTCAAACAAAAATACACTATTCCTTTTAATTATTTACTTAAACAAATGTTTTCTCATTTTTTGTCAGTATCTCATTTTTTAATATATCGGAAATTCAAAACAAAAAATATCCTTCATACTGGATTTTACGGTAAGGAATGCAGCTAAAATATCAACATTCAATCTTGATTTCTCACTTATCCAAAAGTATTGCCAACTCTAGTTAGTTCCAGGGCAGCACAACGTAAATTCAACAAGAATAACTAAATTTTTATATGGAATGTCTTCCTTCTTGAAATGGTCAAGTTTCCACCCAATGTTTTTATCAATTTCAGTATGTTGAATTTTCAATTGTTTCAATTTATTAAAATTTAAATATATATTCAGTCTTCTAACTTTTTCAAATAGGCAATTGTCATCGATTGTAATATCAGGCATTTCTTTTGAAATGCCTCTAATATTCGAATTCCTGTAATATTTGTTTCAGACCCTTCTTCGGCATATTGGAAACATGTTTGGTTCATCTATGAATACAAAGATCAGCAGATCAGTTTTAAAATATTGAAAAGAGGATAAGTAGAAGGACACATTTCGAGGAAGGACAGAACCTATAAAAGAGGACTGTCCTTCATAAAGGAGGACGGTTGGTCACCTTAGTAATATGGAATAATCAATACATTTAATGGAATAGTCGGGTAACATGGAACCGAGATTTTGCCTCTATTTGTAACTGCTAATGCGTGAGAAAACCTTGAAGTACTGAAGAAAGAATCTCACGATGCATTGTAGGATAGTTGAGCACTTGTTCTTGCCATACCACTCACTACAGAAAAAAGTGTGTCTTGTGATTTTCAAAATTTTTGCAGGTATGTTTTCAAACATTTTAACCTACAAGTACACTAGCGACTTGAACATTAAAATTAAGCCCAACGTACATTAAAAAATTATGCCAACATGATAAAACTTCATTATATCAAATACTGGTGCAATAATCAAAGACTAAAGAAAAATAGCCATTTCAGTCAAGCAAAACTTCTACAATTGCCTTTTAGTGATGTTGAGCCTCACTCTCTAAAGTCTTGTTTTAGCCTGGTGAAGGGAATCCCAAAAGTGCATTTCCACTTTGACTTTTCTACTCCTGTCGATAAGGGGGATTTCATTCTAGATCATCTTAGGCTCTTAGCATTGGAGATCATTGATGGAATCCCTAGTGACGCCATTAAGATCTATACAGATGGCAGCAAACTGAGTGATCGAGCAGGTAGCGGCATTTGCATTGAGAAACGTGGAGAGAAGTCTTTTTTTTTTGCCTCCGTAACCCTAATTTTTTCCTCCGTCTTTAAAAGTGAACTTATTGCAATAGAGCACGGCTTTGAGGCAGCTCTTCATGAACAAGACTTCGGAGACCTCTGGATCCTCTCTGTTAGTCGCAGTTCTCTCCAACATCTTTATAAATGGATAGCAGTCGGAGACAAAGCTCACGTCTCCATACTTCAAAAACTTAGACAAATATCAGAGTCTCATGATGTTCATTTCCCCAGTGGATTCCATCCCATGTTAACATCTTTGGAAACGAGCAAGCGGATCTCCTGGCTAAAGAGGGTTGTAATGCTTCTCCACCTATCTCTTCAACCCTCACCTACTCTGAAAATCAATCTAGGATTAAATATGAAGTTTAAAAAGAGTGGAGGACCCCGCCCAACCATCACTGGTATGAAAGCAAACATCCAGGATTCTCATTCCTACTTAAATGTGGCCGAGCCTCTCAGACTGTAATATCTTTATTGAAAAGTGGACACATAAAGAGTCTTTCCTTTTTTGGAGGCAGGAAGACTTTTGCTCTTTGCACCAAGGGCAAGACTCAGCAAGCCTCTCCAGATCGGATCTTGGACTGCTTGGGGCTTTCGAGGGAGGACGTTTTTTCCTCTCCCCTCTTGGTATTGAACTTCTTAAGGGTCAATGGTCTTTTGGGTCTTGTATGACTCCGTCAGACAAACTGAGGATTAGCCACAACAACAACAAAAAATAGTAGTTTGTAATATTATGGTTGTTTTTTTAGCTGACAATGTGTGTTTTGTCCTTCAATTTAAAGGATCATTTTCCAAGATGGCTTGTCGACTAATAGGGAATACAAGATATTCCAAAATACCCAACACATTCTATTCTGCTGTATCATTTGTAATAGGCTTCATGCCATCAACTGAAGAATCAGAAAACAAAGACGTTGAATGTATTTTCTGTAACGGAAAATTCTTCGAAGATTAACGAAAG
The DNA here is from genome assembly GCA_019973955.1 of Trichonephila inaurata madagascariensis. NCBI lineage: Eukaryota > Metazoa > Arthropoda > Arachnida > Araneae > Nephilidae > Trichonephila > Trichonephila inaurata. Next base: position 41,715 of record BMAV01010024.1, read on the forward strand.
AAAATTTGGATTCAATGCTTCAGCCGTTTTCTGTCTGCTCACCTTGATTATACTGAACTGTGAATACTGTTAATGAACTCGAAACATAAATGACATTCCCGTATACTTAAAAGTACGTCTTTTGTAGTTTTAATAAATTACAGTTCACAAAAAAATAACCTTTTATAGTTAATAGAACTAAGTTGTAGCTTAATCTTTTAGTCGCCAATTTGAAAATGGGATCTGGAATTAGTTGTCAGATACGAGATGGGAACCGAAAATGGGAAATCTTTAGTTCTAGCAATCCTGATCAAGACGGTGGGACAAAATTATTAAATTATTGTATTGCCATCGGTCCTGAACAAGTGAGCAAAATTTCGAACTAATCCAACCTTTTAAAGTGGCTAAAAATTGAGTTCAAAGATTCCGTCATATGCAAGTGACGCTTATAAAAGGGTGTTAAAAATAACTACAATTTAGGAAGTCTTAATTAGTTTTCCACTTGTTTAAACTCCCTATTCCGCATTATACAGCTATTCCATAATACCCTCCATTTATTCATTTTTTTAAAAAACTTTTTATAACAACAAAATTTATATTATTATTTTAACAAGTAATAATTCTTTACAATTGTTAATTATATATATCCATGATGATACTAGAGGCTTATCAAAATCCAATAAAGTTATTTTTAGATATGTAAATGATATTCCATAATACCCAACTCTCATCCACATATAAATTTACATGTATCGTTTTTCGTCCATTTAGATAGATCCTTCTTTATGTGTCCCTTTTTATGTTATAGGGTGCATAAATTAGAGACAGTTGTGTACACGAGCTCTCTAAATCAAAATAAAGTTTAGAAAATCAAATTAGGAAAGGTAGAGATAGTCGGGTTCAAGAGTAGGTAACGAAGGAGAAGCGTTCTCCCTCTTTTACGCGTAAGACTTTTGAGCTTTTAGTTAATGAGATAATTTCGGAAGGTTTTCAAAAGAAGATTAGATTCACAGGTAATGAAGCGTTTATTCCCAGAACGATTAAAACTTACTTTAGCTAATATGAAATAAAACACTAAAAGTAAACAACACAGAGTAATTAATCTTGGTTATGTGGTAATGTGGTCTTAATGTTTACTTCATTTTTTTCAAGTTATCATTTTTTGTTTTTTTGTTTAGTGGTGTAATCCATTAGAATTCTATACACTAGAATGTTTGTGGAAGAAGAAATATAAGCATAAATAGGTAAGCAGATGATCAGAGGTGCAAATTAAGCACAATTTACACAACATGGATTCAAACTCAAATACAGTAAAATACGTTTATAACACAAAAACAGTTAAGACGAATTATTGTTTAACACGAAATAATACAACGGTCTCGATATGTATTTCCATGTATTTTTTTTTTCAATTTCTACTATTAGTTAACACTCTCCCTATATATATTTATTTATACACTGAAGTGCCACTGAAATGAAGATACCTTCCTAGTAACGAGTTGGGCCTCCTCTGACCTTGATAATGGCTGCCACACGACGAAGCATAGATTCAAAAAGTTTCTGGAAACATTCCACGGAAATGACTTGCCAAACTTTGTCTAAAACTGTCCATAATTCAGTAAGGCTCATTGTTGCTGTTTATGGCCTTTCACGCCTTGTTTCAAAAAATCCAAAACATGTCCAATAGGATTTAACTCTAGGCTTCTAGGAGGCAAAACTATGACTGAAAAGTCAGAGAAATGCTCCTCCAACCATCCAGCAACCAACTGGGACTTATAAGAGGTACAGTTGTCTTGCTGGAAAACTCCAATACCGTGCGGATAACAGAACAGCATAACCTCAGCAACTCTAAGTACCGAATTGAATTGAGGGAGGTTGGTACACACACCAAAGATCTCAAACAGTGCCACGAAAAAACACCCCAGACCATTATTGAGTCACCATGCCCTTGCACAGTTCCAACCTATCATGCAAGATCCATGACTTTATGAGCCTGACTCCATATTCTCAGGCTTCCGTCGGCGTTAAGTAGTCGGAATCAAGACTCATCACTCCATGTTATCATTTCTCTGTTCTCTACACTCCAGTCTCTGTGCTCTCTTGCCCAGGCAAACCGTGCAGCCTAATGATGAGTATTGAGCTGTTGTAGTCTCGTAGGTCAACGACTCCCTAAACCCATACGGTAAAGCGAGCATTACACAGTCCGTTTACTGACTGTACGACTGGCACCGTCATTCAACTGGTTGGTAATTTGAGCTTATGTTTGGCTTCACTGGCCACGTACAATATGTCTGAGCCATATATCACCAGACACTGTCAAGGTTAATTGTCCTTTGCAGTTCGTCCAATCTCTCGTTTTTTGTCCACCATCCATGTATTCTTGGCATACTCTTGACACTGTCGACCTTGAAAATCCTAGCTGTCTGGCGATTTCGGAAAATTAATGGCTCAGTCGTCGCGCACCTACAATTTGTTCGCGATCAAAGGCGTCTAAATCATGCAGTTTACCCATACTGGTAATTCCAACAACTAATTCAGATTAATCACAGTACGTGCTATATATGCAGTTACCACAGCACCCTCACTTGCACATAAATGATGAGCAGCGCTCCACATTTTGCATAGCCCTTGCTATCCCTAATTCAATGGCACTTCAGTGTATGTATACCATGTTCAAATTTTCAATCGTTAATAAAATACTTTTTATTCATCCACTCAAGTTCAAAGACATTTTTTAAACTTTTAGTGGATGACACTTGGTGTTAATACAGATTTTTCAAATATTGATTCATTAATTAAATTTAATTAATAAATAAATAGTAACAAATAAAATAATTGTCCAACACCATGCATAAAAAGGAAAATCTTTCGTTGTGTCCCTATAGCGCAACGGATAGCGCGTTGGGCTTCTAATCCAAAAGTCGTGTGTTCGAATCCCACCTGGGATGGCCTAATTTCTCAGAAAGTGATTTCTTTTTACTATGCTATTTTATTGGAATAACTAAATTTAATTAATGGATAATTAGTACCAAACAAAAATAATTTCTAAAACCCTAAATAGAAAGGAAAATGGAAAATTTTAGGAATAATTACTTTCTATTTTGCCACTTGATAGTGGGATTCTGTCCTATGTATTTACATATTTCTATTAATTGTAATTATTTAATAAAAAGTATTGACTAAAAAAATTGACTTTATTCTTTTTTACTTGTTTCTTAATCCTCTTAACACGAAAGGTGGAGAAGGAGGTTTGAGAAAGTTTTTGTATTATGAACTGTATCATCGGAAGAATTTGATGCAGTAGATGATGATAATGGTGTACAACCCCAATTATGGAGGATAAAGACAGTTTGGAATTTGTTTAAAGAATTCAAACAATATGATTGACACAGATTCCGACGACGAAAATGAAAGGAATAATTCAGTTCAGGTTCCCACGTCATCCAAAATGAGGCACATCATGAAAAGTATGCACAGTTAGACGCACAATCCAATCGGTAAATGGGGCTGCGGTAGCCCAGTGGTTAAGGTATCGGATCATGGTAGGCATGTCACGAGTTCGAGCCCAGTACCACTTAAGACCCACCGTGTAGGTGAGCGATGCACGTCACATCTGTCGAGAGCTCAAACGTCCTACCGTCAGTGTGGTAGTTAGGAGAGGGGGTGCCAGCTCAGGTGTCGTCCTCGTCACTTGACTATGGTTCAAAACGACGGTGTCAGTCGTCAAAAGCCCTCGCGTAGCTGAACATTGCGACGTTATTATTCGTTCACTCATCCAATGGGGAAATGAATAACAAAGTTGGGGACATCAAAGAATTAGTTGATCTTACGATGCTAAAAAAGACAATGCAAAGAAAAATAACAGATTATTTCTCCAAAGTTCAATAAATGTTCTGTATTTCAAAAAAAAGTATAAAATTTCATCAAGTTCTTTTGAACACTTTTGTTTCATTCATTTTATTTAAGTACATGCATAAGTAATAATGCACGCAAAAAGCTTATATAATTTTCGGGTAAATATATATGTGAAAGATTCCTATAATATTTCTGGCGACTCCTAATGATAAATGTAGCAATCCTGTGAAGATGAGGCGTTTGACAATGATACTGTAACGAAATGGACAAGGTGTGGCCGGTGGTGATGATTACTGTAAGGTTGATGCATTTAAATTACTGTTGATGTTAAATACTTATGAGATTGACCAGGCAGTCTTGTGATTAGTAAATCCAGTTTATTGCACATTTATATTATTGCGTTCCAACATTTCAACGAGCTGACCAGAAGGCACAAAACACAGAAAAAAGAAACTGCGACACTATGCCTGCAACCGGCTACATGATTGAGGACTAAGACAGAGGTACAAGAAGAGGCAGATTTCCAGAGATCTCGATATTTATACCCAGCGGGAAATCACATGATTTGGGTGGGTGGATGGTTGTAATTCCAAAAGTTCCTGTAAGGTGGGTAGCTAGTTAAAATAATAAAACGGTTGTTCTGAAGGACTGGACAACAGATGAATCAAAAGCCATTAAAGATTTAATTACTCTGGTATTATTACATATATATTTGGGGCCGTGGGTAGCCTGGTGGTTAGAGCATCGGACTCCAGTCCGGAAGGCCTGGGTTCGATGCCCGATACCACCAAATACCCTCCGAGTACACACGGAGTACGTGTTTGAAAAATCAGTGAGTCCGAAAATCTTGTTGGCTGAATCACGAGTACCGGGAACTTTAAAATATTTCCCTCCCCTCCAGTCCCATGCCAAAATTGTGGAGGTTGAAATAGGTGGTGTCACCCTCTATCATCCCTTCGGGAAATTTCGCCGAGCTAATTCGTATTGTCAGCTGTATGGTGCTCAAGGCCTAGGCCAACTTCAGGCGTACTTCTAGCCTCTTGCCACGATGAATTTCGTGGGTCGCGTTCTGACTACGTCAGACAGATGGCATTAGTCGCAACACAACAACACATATTTATTTAACTATTCTAAGTGGGGAAATAGCCCAAGAGCGCCAGGTTCATTCTACCCATCTCAGTATTCGTGATCTAGGCGCTGAATGCATGAGCAGATGTTCCGATCAAGTGATCAGTCTGATGCAAACCCCCAATGTTTAGTTCCCAAGAAACCTTGGTACTCATTTATCGACCCACTAAAGGAATGTAAGGTTGGATATATATATATCCTTTAACACAAAAAATATTTCAGTCCCTTCAGTTTTTTGTTAAGCGATTTTCACTGAATATTTTATTCATTTCACAATTCAATACAAAATGGTGTTTGAACACTATACTAATAGAACTAAAAAAATTATAATTCATTCATTTATTTTAATTATTTTTTTTATGGATTAAGTATCAAAGAAACAGATAGCTGAAATTATCTTCTATTGATTTGGGCGAAAAATTTAAGTATTTGATATCCTTAGAAAAAAGCTAATCAAAAAGCACAAAAAAAAATGCATAGTGTGAAATTATATGTTAATTTTTAGTGCTTTAAAAGTATTAAAAAAAAAGATGTTATAAATTTTGAATATTTACTGCAAAAAAGATAAAGAAGTAGTTGAAGCTTCACATTATTTTTCCATTCAAAATACTTTTTTTTTCTTTGTCATTTCAATCATTGGCAGTTATTCATTTTCATTGATTATGCACTCTGCAAAACTGAGTTAAGGCATTTGTTTTACTTTTTGTTCGACATAAATGAAAATAAAAAACGTCCATAATGAGTTTTCCTCAGATTTAAACTTAACATTCTTCGGATTAACCGAACTGTGGTAAATTACCATTTCTATAGAGCTTTTGTCCCATTTATAAATGCAAAGGAAGTAATTTTCCTAATCTTATGTGCAAAATTTAACTATAAAGTCCAGTGAAATTATTAGAAATAGCTGACGCAAGCGAACACTTGACCAGATGGTCCCCAATTAATTCAGACATGCATAAGCCGCTAATGGTCAGATTTGCATATAGAAATCGTATTATGAAGTCATTCAACTAAAATATCTTGAGCAAATTACATAAACGACTTAGACTTATATATATTTTGATATCTTTTTAGAGTATTCTACTCAAAATTCTACAAATGCTAAAGTTTGTTTTTATATTGCAAATAACACAGTCTGTAAAAAAAAAAAAGGAATTGTAAGTGTTTCTGTAAAATAACACTAAAAAGTAATACCAGCTCCTGGGGAAGGTACTAGTTCTGCAAAGGTAAAAATACCAATCCGCAGCCCCATTAGATAGGTTCTGTAAAATATCCTAAATTTTTGAAGCACATTTAATTTAAACAAAGTTCTCACTTCCTTAATTCAGTTTTAAACGTTAAATAAATTAAAACAAGATGTGTGTGTGTGCCAGAGTGTTTATTTGCCAAGATACAGTTTGAAAGTAATCATTGCTTCAAGGTGATTATATTAAAGGAATGTTCAAATAGGAATGGAGAGAAAGAAATAGTTTGGGCATCAGCTACTCTCGTTTTTTAATAATTTCCAAAATACAGTTTATTGATCAAAAATTGCTTATTTTAGAAAATAATGTGTAAGGATTCTAAGATCTTTTGATAAAATACTAACCGAATACATTTTTAAATATATTTCACAACTTAGATTTTTTTTCCTATCTTCTAACAATTGAAAATTATTTGTGTACTCAAGGGACAAAACAATTACATTTTTAAAGCTAATTCTGCATGTAAAAAATATATTTCGAAGATTATTTTTTAAAAAATAGAACAAATAATGTGAGGTTTACAATGTAGGGTTAACGGAAGGTTTTAACTGTAACTTACTCATAAATATGCAACAAAATGTGAGTCTGATTTGTGCTGAACTTATAACTAGCAATTATAATCACCACACTAATTCTACTTATGCAACAAATTGGATATGGGAACATTCTAATGAGGTTAGCAAAGTTTATTTACAGTAAAACAGTAAAAAACTAATTATTGAATAAATTATTAGCATTAATTAATAAAATTAATCATTAATAATAAATATTTAACTAAATTTTACGTACTGTATACTTAGAATTGTAAGCCATTGGAAAAAAAAATTCAAGGTTTTTCGGTGGGTTTGGACCCCTAGGACCCCCATTCTTGTGTGCGCCACTGAATTGAGTGCAATAATAATCCACTTTGACGTTAAAGCTACAATACGATTTTAACCGTAAACCGTACAAGTTATCAAGATAAGTATTAAATTTTGTATATGACAAGCTCATATGAGTCATTAGTAAGTATTAAACTTGTTCTTAATTTAGTATTATGAGTTTAATTATCAAATACATTGTGTAGTACTGGTACATTTATAAGTATATTATATCAATGTAAATGTATGAATCAAGAATGTATTTTTGTTTTACTTCCTTTCAGTAAATTTGTAATTTGTTAAATCCTTTGTTTTTGACTTTTCGATATGCTCGTGCCCCCCTCGTAGGTTATCACGCCCCGTTAGGGGTCGCACCCCACAGTTTGAGAAACACTGCTCTAATGTCAGCACGTGGTTCTAACATTAAACAATTTGCATTTACACTACTCGATAGCTGGTAACTTCCGGACAGCAGCTGTCAATGGGCTCAGCAGCCAGTCACCGTCACGCATTTGCCCCATGCCTGATCATACCTAAGGAACATAATTATAAATCAATTTATCAATATAGACTAATCAATATAGACTTTTGCCTTTACCCCAGAGTTTCTCAAACTGTGGGGCGCCAGACTAGGGGGACTTGAGAACCCTACGTGAGGAGGGGGCGAAAGAAAATCGAAAAGACCAAATTAAAAGATCTAAAATAATTATCAAAATTTACTGAAATGAAGCAAAAACAAAATACATTTTGATATAAGAAATAAAATACATATTCACACTGATATAAGATATTTATAAATATACCAGTACAGTAAAAAGAAATTATATAATAACTAATTTATCAATACTAAATTAAAAGCAAGTTTAGTAATTACTAGCGACTTCCATGGACTTGTCATATAGAAAATATAATACATATCTTGATAATTTGTGCATTTTATAATTAAAGTCGATTTGTAGCCTTAGCATCGAAGTATACTATTATTGCATTCAATCCATAGTTGTTATATGAGGAGGGAGGGGGGCGATGAAAATTATAATTAAAAAATCGGTCACAAATATTGAAAGTTTGAGAAACACTGATTTACCCATTTTTGGCTAACATCTAAAAAAGGTTATCATCGCACATAATTCAATTCGTTATGTGAACTTATACGCTGTTTCAGAGCAGGGGACGCATTAGTTCATCTTAAATTTTTCATATTTTTTACTTATTTGTCTTGCTCCTTCTAGGTTCAAAATATTCTAAACGTGTTGAAATTCGAAACTATGTTTTGTTTTTCTCAGAGATTACAATTTAAGTAGCAAAAGGTCGCTACTTTTTTTACGCATTTTGAATATACTCGTCATGGCACAAAACGCTGCAACCTCTCCATGACGAGTATGCTGGTCAATCACAGTTAATTTGTTAAAAACCAACGATTCAAGCATACTAGCATTTTATTTTTATGGCATATAATTAGTAGACTTTAATTTAAATAAATTAATTCATTCACTGCTTAAAGTGTTCGAAATCATTCCTAAGAAATATGTAGCCATTTCAAGGATTTTATATAATAATATAGGAACAACAGACTATTTTTACTCTTGTATAATACATATAGTAAACAAATATATCTTTTATTATAATAAAAAAAATTCCAGTTTTATGTAAAAACAACACCTTTTTTAATATAATAAAAAATATGACACACCAAAATTTAGTTTTAAAGTTAAATATTATCATTGGAGCATTTTACATCTGTTCCACTTACATTGGTGCTTCACTATCGTAAAGTGCACAAATTTCCAGATTCCTCGTCATCAGACATTTTCATGAAATGAATCAGTCTCGTTGAAAACACACGAACCTATTTTATGTTACAAAACGCTTAAAATAAAAACCTATTTTCCAAGTATCCTTTCTCTGCCACCATTTTTTTTATTTTTATCAGAATTGATTTTATTTGAAATACATATTTTTTTTATGCTTTGTAAAGAATTAGTTTGTTATTTATCTAAACTTTCTCGTAAGCACTTGCGAGAAATCTTATTAAACTGAAGCTGCAGTAAATACACCCATTGTTTAATTAACATAACACAACGGCAATAACTGTCCGTCGCAAATGAGGATAATTGTATACAATGAAACTTTAGACTGTGCTTGCGCGTTCTGTTTGCAATAGCTACTTGAGTATTCAATTAAAATGGTGTTACGCATGTAAATCAGCACTTACACGACGGAGATGTAGATTCTACGTTGCAAGAATTCCAGTCAAACCTTCCTTGTACTGTATCTTCATTGTGCTAGTAATAATTTGTTTAAATCTAAGATAACATTATGGACTTCTATCATTACTTAATATCTTTGTTGCTTTATTTCACGCTGTTACAGATGAATCGTTGTTCTAATGTTTTAATATACAATTCGCTATACACGTTTAAGGTATCCGACTACGTTCTGAACCGTGATTTTAAAAATGCGCATAAATAGATACTTTTCATGATATTTAGTGTCTCTTAGATTAGAATACATGTATAAAATAGTTTTAAGGACACATTTTGACAAAAAAAAATTACTTAAATGCAATATTTCAGCAAAAAATTAGAATAACCTTTTTTCAAAATGTTCTCCTTTGTTGAAAAATACTTCTATTATAATAATATTTTGCCTGTATATAGCTCAGACCTCTGTACAGAGGCTCAACTAGAATTTATGAAAAATTCATCTTATTTTAATAGTTACAAACAATTAAAATAATTATTGGCGTTTTTTTTCTTAAAATTTCTCCCCTCTCTTGTCGTAAAACATGGATTAACCAACTTCTAAGTTATATATTTCAAAAATTCAAGTTGAGCCTCTGTACAGAGGTCTGAGCTATTTACCGTCAAAAAATTATTAAAATAGAAGCATTATTCACAAAAGGAGAATATTTTGAAAATGGGTCATTCTATGTTCATTTTTTGTCAAAATATTGTGTTTAAATAATTTTTTATTGTAATACTATTCTTAAAACAATTTTATATACATTTTCTAAGTTGCACTAAATATCATAAATAATATCCATTTCTACGCTTTCGCAAAATAACGGTTCCGAATGTAGTCGGATACCTTAAACATTCCGGTTTCTTATTGCAGTTTCTTTGTCGAGATGTCGATAAAATACAATGTTCTATCAAACCGGAAACAATTTTTCATGAAACGTATTCTGAGAGTTTTAATTTTATTAGTTTAATGTATCTGACTACGTTCGGAACCGTGATTTTGCAAAGCGTACAAACGAATATATTTTTTTTATGTTTATTGTCGCTTAGGTTAGAATACACGTATAAAAATGTTTTTACGAATACTATTAGAATAAAAAAATTATTTAATTGAAATATTTTGGTAGAAAACGAGTTTAGAATTTATTTTCAAAACATTCTCCTTTTATGGAAAATGCTTCAATAATAATAAGATTTTGCCTTATATATAGATCAGACCTCTGTACAGAGCCCGAACTAGGATGTTTGAAATATATAAATTAGTATTGGATTTATATTCGTATTTTAATACACATTAGTAAGGAGAAATTTAAACAAAAAAATACCGATAGTTATTTCGATTGGTAGTAACTCTGAAAAAAATGTGAATTTTTCTAAAATCCTAGTTCAGGTTCTCTGGTGAAGTCTTAGCAATATATAAGAAAAATATTATTATTGTTGAAGCATTTTTATTTCAAGGAAAATGTATTGAAAGTTCATTTTCTACCGAAATATTACATTTAAATGATTTTGTATTGTAATAACATTCCTAAAAAATTTTACACCTGTATTCTAATCTAAGTGACACTAAATATATAAACGAATTAATATATTCGTTTGTACGCTTTTGCAAAATCACGGTTCTGAACGTATTCGGATACCTTAAGGTATCCGACTACCCTAAAATCATGACTTTTTTAAAAAATTAACAAACTTTTTTTATGATTTCATTTTATTGGCCATCTTATTAGATTTAAAAATATACCAAGTTCTTTTATTTTCCATTCTCTACAACAAAAACAACAAGTGTTTTATTAAAAGCAGATGCCATAACTTTACTTAAGATGTCAAACATTAAAATGCGTTTTACTCGAAATGTATTTTTTTCGAAAAGCTCAAACGGGGACAGTGAATTCTCAAAAAGTTAGTAAAATAATTAACAGAAATTTTTTGTGTATGTTCTGCATAATATTAGAAGTGTTTTAGCCTTCAGATTTATCAATCACTGTTTCATTACAAAACTTATAGTTCTTTATGTGAATATAATCACCGTTTTTTTTTAAGCAATTTCATATAACTAAAATAAAGTGCTCTATTTTTGGAAAAAATTAAAATATCTCTTATCCTTAAGGTCATTTCAAAAAGAAATAGCAAAGTAATGCATCAAAATTGAAAAATTAATAATTTGTTCATTTACTATTTGTACAGAGTGTATGTAATTTTTTGTGAATTCTAACCCATTTTTTTCCATTTTGGCAGTAATAATTGATTTTTCTCTTCTTAATTATAGCCTCTTTTTTTAAAAAAAATGTAGTAAATAAATCTAAAAACCACAAAAATATCTCCATATCTCCATTTTTTTTTTAAAAAAAAGTTGTCGCAAGTAGTCGAATACCTTTTAAAGGATAAAAACATTTCTTGGAAACATAATTTTTTGTATTAACTTTCTCGACGAATTGCGTTAGCTTTTAAATTTTTTTATTAAAATGAAATTGTTAGAAACGAATTTTTATGGTAAAAACAAAACTATTAGCATCAGACAAAATTTGTATTTCTATAAAAAAGCTTGCAGAACATGAAATACGAAATTTATTTATATAATGATGCATAAAATTAATTATAATCGTAACTGATTATTTGTTTTAAATATTTTTTGAATCTCTGTTCATTAAATATGTTACTACTTTTCTCATTCGTGATTTGGACTTAAGAAAATATAATAAGGAAGTGGAGTGTTTATTGTCATTGAAATCTTAAGCAATACAAGGGCTACTGGAGAAGGACCACGTATTTCTGAGCCAAAGTCGAATGGTAAGGACCACATCTGAGCATATATCCTGTTCTCCCAACTTCCCTACTCTGCCAACGTGAGGACTTTGAGCAACAGCAAATTTAACACACACCTTGTTTCGTGAAACGTCCTTCTTACGTGACACCATCTCTTGATAAAACAAACCACTCCACGACAAGAGTTTTTAAGAAGGAAAGAAACGAATAAACAAGATTATTATGCTGAGCTCTTCCAAAATTGCATCCAAATCACTACGGGACAACATATAAATTGAATGAATCGAGTATAAGTGCCTTTATTACACGCATATTATTATTTGTTTACTAACTATTAGTATTTGTGTTTTCTAAATTTAAAAAAAAAAAAAAAAACTGAAATTAAAAAACTGAGGCAACTAGATTTTACATTCTGAGATGCAATTAAAAATATTTCTTTTGTCTTTCAATCATTTTTAAAACATTTAGTTAAGGCAGATCATTAAGCGATTTTCAGTGAGAAAAATATTCTTTTTAGAAATTCAAAAGATGTTTACTACACTTGTAGCAAAATCAAGTTCACATCTATGAAAGGGGTAATTGAAGGAAGTGATAATCAACAACATTCTGTTTTGCTCTCAATATTCTTAAGAGGCTTTAAATAGCAACTGGGAGTGAAAATACCCACACTTTAAATTGTTTTTCGTTTCTAATCCCAGATTATCTAACAATGCTAAGCAATCTCCATAAATAAAAAAAAATTTTAAAAATCTAGAAATTCGTAAAATAGAAGAAGGTCCAGAAGGACCTCATCCTTTTTAAAATCTAAACAAGTCAAGATGTGGGCAGGGGACACCTGCTCAGAATAACACTAGTGGCACTCCGGAAATTTCTTCTGACCCTGGCGAAAAGTGAGAGATTTTCTATGACCACTCACAAAGCGCGAGAAGGCAGTCTGGTATTTTCAAGGCATAAGCCTGAATGAACCTCCTGGATTTCTTCCGAAGTACCAAGTATGGCTAGGAGGAGGAGCTCTTATAAGTTGATTCAGTTTAATTTTCCCTTAAGGCAGGATAATTCGTTGATAGAAAGAGATCCAGTAGAGCTCTCCCCCTCCTCAGCCGCAGTTCTGCCCAAGAAATCGGCTTTCTCATTATCATCAATTCCCACGTGGCATTCACTTTTAACTGATAATAAAAAATAGAGTATACATAATAAAAGATGAAGTGAGACAGATACCTTATACATCTCTCGCCCTCTTTTTATATCACATGCATTGCAAAACCCCATTTTAGTGCGCGCCTTTGGCAAAGAAGAAAAGCAAATTGTGGGAAATTGCGCCAGCAGCTTATTCTTCTGTAGTGGACTTCTATCCAATACAAATTCTATCCAACTATTTACCAAGTTGGCAATAAATGAAGGGGTGTACAAAAACAGGATATAACCCACATTCTATATTTTAATTTTTCATTACATTTCGATAACCATTCTAAAGATTGAAAGCTTTTGGCAGAAATCCGTTATTCTTTTATGCATCGAAACTTCTCAACCCAATACAGATTTATTAGTAACACAGGTATGCGAAATCAAAGTATTTAAAAATACATAATAAGTTTTAGGGCAATTTTTACATTATTTGGTGTGCTTATTTCGAAAATGGCCCCCATTTTTTCCCCATCAAGTTTAGACTTGTAAACTCCATTTTACGGACTTGTGTTGCTTCAGTGAGTGAATGAGAAATGTATTTACTCGGCATTATATATATATATATATATATATATATATATATGAAGCAACATAAGGGATATTGGTGACTGACCTCGTCATTTTAAACCTCAGTCAAGTGATTGTGTGGCCTCGGAAAAAAACGCGTTATTAAACAATAAATCAATCATCAATTAATTTTACTCTAAAATCAAAAAGAGAATGCTTTAAATCATTTGCATGTAAAAAACTAATTCTTTTTTTAAACTGCCAAAATTCTGTTTTCCTATGATGAATAAAAACGAAGTGGGCTGAGTAAATAATAAAGGTCAGAATTTTAATAATTCTTAGCATTCAATAAAATAGTCATGTATTAAAAAAGAAGACAACTAATTTAAATATTTCGCACTAAAAAGATATATTTTTAAAAAACATTTTCATCATAATTTCAAACACTTTGAGCGTTTCAAAGAGAGCATATTTCCAGTACAAACAATGAATGCTAATGCATGTTTTCAAATGAATTTTTAAAAATGTAGGTTTTCAATTTGACGTTACTTAAAACTGGTTTTCTTCAGCGAAATCCTACCTGACGAATGAATTTATTTATTTTATTGTCAGTGAGAAAAAAAGAAAATAAACGAATAAAGAAATGGATCAAATATCCAGAAAAGACGTAACAAGTTATAAATATCATTTGATATCGAATTTATACAGACGCATTTTAAATTTAAAATAAATAAATAAAATAAAATAAATAAGCAAAAATTTTACTTTTCACATCTCAATAATATCACACAAAGAAACAGTAAAGATTTTATTTTTGTTAGATGTATTATTTTTCAATAAGTAAAGTTTTCGTAATTGATTCTGAATGGTGAAATATATATATTTATTAAATTTCTCTTTAAAGATTTATATGCAATTAATTTTATATTTTGAGTGTTTAAAATATAAGGATTTCCACGAATTTTTATGAAAAGTTGGTCCTTGTGCATCTATTTTTAATAAGAGAACAAAATCAAACGAACAGTATAAAAAAATATTTTTTTTAATAATTCAAAGAAGTGGTACTTTTTTTATTGAAATTGATACTTTTTGCTTAATAATGTATATTTCAGCAATGAACCCTAGAAAAAGAGAAACATTACTTCAGGGAATTATTTTCAATACCTTACTCTACATTTTTACCATTAATTCGTTTCAGACACACTTATATTTCTGTTTCACATTTATATTTCTTTTTTCATTCATTCAATTTAGGGGGTCTTCAACATTCCACACACTGGCGTAGCTAGTTCTGAGTGGGCCCTGTATCAATATTCCTTCGGGGCCCTCTTTTAAATAGGAAAACTATGTTAGTAGAACTGTAGTTACACATATTGGGGACCCTGTCGCTCGGGGTCCCCGTATCTTTGAAACAGAGGTAGGTACGCCCATATTTTCACGCTCACAGGCAAAATTAATAAATTTACAATGATCCGCCCACCACATCAATAAATTCACTGTGCTCCACAGGCCACACGACTGCCAAAAAATTATTGCAGTCAGGAAATTTATATAAAAAAGGAGGTTTGTGTTTTACAAGACAACAACTAAGGGAAGATATGATGTTTATATGTATATCTACAAGTGTGTGTGTGTTTCAGTTTTAAAAAAGTTAAGTGGAAGTTGAATTAAAATATTTTGCAAACTTGTTAAAGGTAAGGGTGTCCTTCTTTTTTCAGAAAATTTCTGAGATTTTAGATATAGTTAGATTTTTTCATATTTTAAATTGTTTAAAATATAGGGATATTTTTTTGATAAATTTGTCATTTTCAGAAAATTTTATATCCAATGGATACTAAACGCACCTGTGAAATTGTTTCAATATCAAGAATAACAGGGAAAAAAATGATGTTTTTTTACGACAGAAAGCAGATATGGCTTTTTTTTTCTTTTTTTGAAATTGCCTCAAATTCAGATGAGGAACCACTAAAATTCCATTAGCGAGTCATTCGTGACCAGCTGGCCACTGGCTGAAGCCCCCTAATTTAAATCAATAAACGATGTATTTTTGAATTTGGCAGTTTACTCTAAGTTTTAAATCGAAAGTAGTATTTATATTTATAGTCAGGGCCGATCGTAGGGCGTCGGCTGCCCTTGCGCAAAGATCTAATTTAGCGCCCCTCTAGAGAATTTTTCTGAATAATACTTAACGTTGACGTTATAAACTCAGCTACCTATATAACAGTACAAAGTAAAACATTAAAAAAATATAAATAGGCCTATTATTCACTTCTTTCCTCTATTATGTTTTATCTGAAGGCTGTTATTAATTTGAAAATTTTAATACCCTCCAATGCGTATTAAATTTAAACACTCCTATATCTTAGTTAATATTAACCATATTAAATATTTTCGTCAAGTAACTTTCGCAAAAAACCACTTTTGAGACGCCTTTGTAAAGCATCTATTCATGGTAAAAAGTCGCTATTAATGAACAATTGGCCTAACATTCTATTTTTCTTAAAATGTGCTATGCTATCGGGAAATAGGGACTTATTTTTATTTTTTGATAACTTTTTAAAACTCAGCATATTTATTCGACTTCTTACAATTTTTATTTTGAGAAATGCGTAAAAAATTTTCTTAATTGATAGAATTATATGAGGCCCGCGGATGCCCCTTGCTTTCAACACCCGCGTGCGATAGACGCACTGTACACCTTCTAGAATCAATCCTGTTCATAGTTATTACAACGTAATTATGTTCATTACACTCTTAAGTGCTAACTATTACGAGGGTCACGTGCGTGGCAGTCTAGTAGTTGGCCGCGAGCTAGTGACCGGAGTTTCCGAGTTCCGATCCGAAGCCTAGAGCCACTGAAAACTCGCCGTGTAGAGGGCCTGAACCATTTTAAATCTAAGGAGGCACAATGTCCTCCCGTTGGCATGGTGTGGAGAGGAGGTGGTAGTTAGGAGAAGGGGTATCAGCAGAGATGTCATCAAGTCACTTGACTCTGGTAAACAAAATTACGAGGTCCATCGCCTATAACCCTCCTGTTGTTAATCGTAGCATAAATCAAATCAAATAACGGGGGGAGGGAGCGTTTGAAAGGTAATGCTCAAGGTGTCGCTACTGCAGTATGGTAGAAGCTTCGAAATGGTAAATTACTGCACCTTCCAAGCGTACGTCTGCCATATCTCTTAGCTAGGATGAACGTTCATAACATCCACAAATAGACCGCAGTAATACCCCGACTTACGCGAAACCGGAGTTACGCGATCTTTAAATTTCGTCGATTACTCTTTTATTTGAGGGGGTGAGTGAGTAAGTGAATATTAACTTCGCACTGTTCAGCTACACGAGGGCTTTTGTCGACAGACCACGTCATTTTGATCCATATTCAAGAGATGTGGATGACACCTGTGAACTGGCACCCCACTCTCCTAACTACCACACCATACCAACGGGAGAACGTTTGAGCCCTCGATAGATTTAAAGTGCATCGCGCCTCTACACGGCGGTTCTTTAATGGTACTGGGCTCGAACTCGTGACAAGTCCCGTCATGATCCGATTCTTTGACCCCTCATCTACCGCGGCCTTTATTTGAGGGGAGAAAAATTGGTAAAATTTATAACGTGATTGAAGAAGTTTTCGATTATAAATTTAGAAGTGGATAATGATGACGTTCGAGCTTCTGGATTCCCACAATCAGGAGCTGACAATAGATGAGCTCATAGAAATGTCTGAGAAAGAGCAGGACATTGAAGAACTGGAGGCTTTAGACCCAGTTTAGTCAGAACATCGAATGACGGTGTTGGAAATTTAACAGAAGGTCTCGGGTTAATTGAAAAGGCTTACAAATTTTAGAAAATAGACTCCTGAAAGAAGAGTATTTTTTCAACAAAGCAAGGATAAAAAATCATTACATGCTACAAGGAAATTTTGTGGGAGGAAAAAAATCTTACGGCTACAAATTAGATTTCATGAAGCGTTCTGCATCAAAATAACTTCGGGTTGCGATTTTGTATTTTCGTTATCTAAGACTTTATCAAACATTTCCCCCCTAAATTATTATTTTCTTTTGTTTCCAGTCCCAAATAAAAATAAAATTTATATGTATTTATGTACAAAATCGTACCCCGACTTTCGGGTATTACTGTACTGTTTAGGGATCACAATATTCGATAAAGGGAGCTATGTAACTAATCCTATTAGCTTACCTACTCAAACTTAATTTTTTTTAAATTTAATGCATCTCAAGTTAGTCTAAATTCTTTTATAAAATTGTTAATAATAAGTTTAATGGTTTTTCTTATTTTATAAAAATTGTAATTTAATGTTAATACAACTGAGTGCACTACCAGATTTTAATTTTAACATAAAATCAATTTGAAAGAGTTTTGTACTATCGCATACTTTCAAATAGTACTTTGGGACTCAAATACAGGTATACACTCAGCGGAATCTGTAATTTGAACGTTTAAGAATACACATATGATATTTTTAGCGATATCTTGAGTAGACAGTTTCTAATGCGAGTTATAGATTAAACTTGCAGTGATTTAAGTTTAAAACATTAAGTTTTTTTTTACATTAAGTTTAAAACTTTATGTGGTAAAAATCCATAAAAAATCTTTTCCTTGAAACGAGCGGTCAGTTAACAGTGGATCGCAGAACAATTCCATATTAGTGAGTCTCCTCACGAATCAAGAAGTTTCGTAGAACTTTGTCATAGATCAAGCAAGTAATAATTTTTGCTGAGTATTACAAAGGCGTAATAATTACAAAAAAAGCCTCCTATGCTCAAAACTACACAGGACTATAAGATCTAGCTTTCCTTCAAATAAATAACAGGAAATTGTCCAAAACCAGCTTGAAGCTGCTCCTTTCATTCTCCGTCATTGGAAAGTGCCATCTCATGCACCCTATTGTCTTACTTGAGTCCCCTTGACTGACTGACTTATTTCCAATGTTGAAAGAACCCATGCGAGGATGTCATTTTATATCAATGACTGACTTTTCTGCCTATGTTACCTGTGTGTGAGAGAGAGAGAGATAGAAGCTCCGTAGCTGTTGGAACCTCGCCACAGCGATGGAGGGAGACTACAAAAATAAGGTTTGTAAAGAAATATTTCTAATCAAATAAACATGTATTTTTAAAGAAATAAATGGGTGCATTACCTTTGAAATGACTTTCGTATAATAGTAGATACAAATTATAAGTTCACACATGCAGCCTTTTTAATATATTCTTCAAATTGTGTGACTTGATGAGTTTCGTGAAAATAAAGTATAAAAAATATACTGATATATACATTCTCTACAGTATACTGTAGCGCCTCCGTTACAAATCTTCAGAAACTTGAAAAGGTCCAGCTCAGCGCTGCTCGGATCATCACTGGTCTAAGAAATACTTGTTCAAGAAATATAGTACTTTTCGAGGTGGACCTGCAGCCCCTTAGCCTTAGGAGACTTGCATGTCTAACAAAATACTACAGCAAACTCAGAAGTCTGGATTCTCGAAATCGTTCTTCAGCTTACTTCAAAGATTGGTGTAATAACCAGAGACTCAGGAGAAACAGACCCTTCAGCCAAATGGTCTCTTTTAACCTTACCATTGGTGCGGTGGAACCTCATCACCTGTCACAATGTTTTGACCCAGCGGACGATCTTAACGGGGTCTTTTTCCCTCCAGAATTACCAGTGCACGTAAATAAACAAACAGACCTTCCTTCCTATCTAAAGCAACTATCTCTAGAGAGAATTGGATATATACCAATTGACGCCATTTAGGTTTATACGGATGACAGTAGAGATGGTTATTATCGATGTGGTAGCGGAATTTACATCAAATCGCAAGACCATATCTTAAGAATCCAGAGGAGAAATCCAGAAGGTTGGTCAGTTCCCTTGGTTCTCTTGCATCTCTTCCAAATGATAGTAGAAGTGCAATACAGCACTTGTCCAATTGGCAAAGTGTGAGAGATAATGTTGGAGTGTCAGTACTCACCAAGTTAAAACGACTTTCCACATCACATCAAATTCATCTGCAGTGGATTACCTCTCACATAGATCTAGAGGGAAATGAGATTACGGACACTTTTGCCAAGGCTGGCTCTTGCGAGGTACCAGAGCCGTCAGCAGCCCTCACCTGTTTGGAGATTTTCTCTAGAACTAAACACCAGAATAAGCCCCCTTGGATTATCCCCCCCCCCAGAGCACCATTGTTATCAGTGTTCTCGTCCTGGAGGCTCTCTGGCTCAAGGTTTTACAAGACAGGGTCAAACTCTTCTAGTCCGCTTTCGAAGTGACCATCTTAAAAGAATGAAATTTTCAGAAGGATGCAAGAGCTTTGAAATGGGCAAGAACTGTTCTGAGCCGGCCACGCCTGCTCTCATCCTCGAATGCCTAAGGCTCACCAAACAGGATTTAGCAGACGATCCCTTGCTGGTGTTGGATTTTTTGAAAGTTTACGATGTCATGGACCTGGTTAACCACTGCTGACTAATGCGTGCAACAACAACACTTAATACTTACCACTTGAAATTTATTTTCACTCGTTAAAGAATCCGACGAAGAGATATATTTAGGAAATCAGAAGAATATAGATATATAAATTCCAAAAAACTTTTGTTTATAAATTTCATTCCATTTTATATTAAAATAAACAGAAAATAAAATCATTAATAAAATATAATTAAAAATTTTCGTTTATACTAATCAATTCATAAAAAAACACCCTAATTCCTGCTTTTACCAGAAAGGAAATTGTTTAAAATTGTTTTATAAAAAAGGAAACTTTTATAGCTCTTAAGGCACTTAAGAATGTATATAACATGTTAGATGGTTTCGATACAATTTGGAAACGTGGTCAAATGACACTTTTGCATATTGATTAAAGCAAAAGCACCTTATTTAGTTATTATATTACATTTATGGCTCACTCTCCATTAAATTTATTGCTGATACCAAAAAAATATTTTCCTGGAAAAGAAATATTAAAGCATTTAAAATTTATAAAAATACTTTCAAGTTATTTCTTAAGATGAAGTTTATTTTTATACACATAAACACGCGTGAGAAAGATGTGTATTCCACTAAAAATATTTAAAAAACGTTTTTGACACTGTCTCTTAGAGACCCCAAGTGAACCAAATAAGAAGCTGACATATACAACTTATCTCAAGTTTCCAAAGTACTAACAAATATTTTCTCGAAAGTATTTTTAAATAAAATAGGGTACCTCGTGTAGGAACATTTTTCCGCTAGTAAAAAAAGTGTAATCATGTTTAAGTACCTTTTCACTCTACCATGCAGTTTTAAAACGCATAAAAACTTATTCATACTTTGAAAGTTCATCTCTACGAAAAAGGTAAAAATCTTGTTTTTCGATACATTTAAAAGCTAGGGAAAATTTAATGCCCGAAAAGCTTTCAGTTGACAATAAATTATTACAAATCTATATTTCAGTTGACTTCCCATCTCGAAAGATGCTATAAAAATTTTGAATTACTCAACATTTGATGATAGACGTTGAATATAGACAGATTTAATCAAGTAAAATCTTCTAACATCTAAATTAAGAAGAGTTTTATTTCAATCATACAAAACAATACAATTTTGTGTGCGTATGTAATCAAACTTAACCTGAATAAAATATATAAGATACGGTTCTCTTAAAATTCTACAAAATTCTGTAAGATAAATAATATATAAAAAATAATATAAATTTTTATTCTATAATATTTTAAATTCTATATAAATTCCATTAAAAAAACCAGAAATGTGTTGTTGTTGTGGATAATCATCAGTCTGTCTGACGGAGTCAGACAAGACCCAAAAGACCATTGACCCTTAAGAAATCTAATACCAAGAGGGGAGAGGAAAAAGGTCCTCCCTCGAAAGCCCCAAGCAGTCCAAGATGCGATCTGGAGAGGCTTGCTGAGTCTTGCCCTTGGTGTAAAGAGCAAAAGTCTTCCTGCCTCCACAAAAGGAAAGACTCTTTATGCAGCCACTTTTCAATCTAGAGATCGCATGCTGAGAGGTTCTGCCACATTTAAGTAGGGATGAGGATCCTGGATGTTTGCTTTCATACTAGTGATGGTTGGGCGGGTCCTCCACTCCTTTAAAATTTGAGATTTAACCCTAGATTGATGGTCAGAGTAGGCGAGGATTGAAGAGATAGGTGGAGAAGCATTACAACCCTCTTTAGCCAGGAGATCCCCTTGTTTGTTTCCAAAGATGTTAACATGAAATGTGGTCCACTGGAAATGAACATCATGGGACTCTGATATTTGTCTAAGTTTTTGAAGTATGGAGACGCGCCAGCGCTTTGTCTCCAACTGTGATCCAGTTATGAAGATGTTGGAGAGAACTGCGACTATCAGAAAGGATCCAGAGGTCTCCGAAATCGTGTTCATTAAGAACTGCCTCAAGTTCGTGCTCTATTGCAATAAGTTCACCTTTAAAGACGGAGGAAAAGTCGGGGTTACGGTGGCAAAAAAAAAAAAGACCAACAAGGGAACCAAGGAAATGTTTTTGTAAAAATACATACACAGAAGTGATTAATGTTTTTGTTAAAAAAATAATAAATTGATTGATTAATAATTTTAGGATATGAAAGATAAACTGAAGAAAATATCCATGTATTCAAAAATAATTTAAAAGTCTCTTTATACAAATCTTTTTGTTTTATCATCAAAAAGTGTATTTCTTTTTTCTTTAAAAAAAGCAAATTGTCTAAAGAACACTTAAGTTATTGATATCCTTTTTAACGAATGTATATATGAAAATAAGAAATAGTACAAAAAGAATTGTCTTTATAAAACATTCATAATAGTTTTATTACAAAAAAAAACAATGTATTTAAAAGCAAAAATTAATTAAAACAAAAAAGCAAAATCTCATAAAATTAAAAAAAGTCATTAACAGTTACTGAATACCTGACCGGTTATTTGTTCTACATTTCAAAAGGCACTAGATATCTCTTTTGTTAATTTTGACTTTACTCATGCGCCCAGTATCTTTTACAAAAGCCTTGGCTACTTTTGTTGTTTTTGGAAAAAGAAGAGCACTATTTTATCTTTTCATATTTCCTAGCGTTTTTTAGGTTGTTTTCTTTTTTCTTCAAAAAGACGAAATATGTGGTGTATTTCCAGATTCAGATAAGGAAAGAAGAAACACTCTCTATGAAGTAATTTGTTATAAATAAGAAAATTGTGCTCAGTTTTTTTTTTTTTTATTTAATACAAGATTTTTTTTTTTTTTTTGTCTTATATTAGTTTTACAAAAATATGTTTATTATGGATATAAAAGAGGAACACTAGTGCAAAAATTAAAATTTTTATAACTTTAAGCCTTTAAAATTAAAAGTTCCGGACGGCGAGTTACATAAAATAACATAGATAATAACAAAAATTCTAAGCAGAATTACTGAAAATGCAATCAATATATAGTACTACTGTAATTTTAATTTGTAAATTGTTTGAACACTAAGCTTTTTTAAAGCACATATTTTGAGTTTCTGCTTTTATATGTAATAGAGATATAGGTAAATAAATCACAATAGGAAAAATATATGTATGCATTGCAGATACACATTATGGTAACTGGGACAAGGAAAAATGAACGTTTTTTTACACCAAATTAAATGATACTCACTTAAATCAAAAGCAATGGAAAGAGTATATTTACAGTAAGTTATCTGTATATTTATTTTCCTGCTAATGTAAAAAAAATAAAAATTAAAGCATGAATAGTTCTGTATGAGCAATTAATAATCAATAACATTTTCTTTTTCATTTTAGAATTATGTTCTTACTTTTAGATATATTTTGCAGAAATTCCACAGCAAATATAGCTGTAAAATTTTGCAGAATGTTTGTAAACATAACAGTTCATACAATAAATGTACCAAATTTTTAAATTTGTGATTTAAATTCCCTTTAAATTATATGCAGAAACTGTGTAATATATAAAATTTGTAAATCTTTTAATATGTAAAATAACAGATCTATAGATATAGTAGATTTTGAAAAAGTGCATTTGAATCACCAAAAAGTGCTTTTTTCAGAAAATTGCAAAAAAAAATATTTTTTTCTCTGTTTTGCAAAAAAAATGATTTTAAATGAAATAGAAAACCATACTTTAATTAATTGGATTATTTTGCATCATTTTTCAGTTTCTAATTTTTAAATTTTAAATTCTAGATGATAAGAAGTCTTTTTAATTGCTCCTTCAGTACTTCATCAACACACGTTATCAACGATTCATAGCAACTTCCATTTAAAATACCAAAGTTTTATGTCTGTAATTATTCATTTTTTACTTCCCTTTGAATATCATTATTATAGGATATTACAAAATTTCTTATACATATTTTAAGTACAAGGAATATTTTATTTGATGAGTAAGTAAGTGTTTATATATATTTGATGCCTAGTTTAAGTATAAAAAGTTATAGCAATAAAAAGTATAACAAAAGAAGTTCTGCTTTTGTACTCATACATATAAATATTTATTTATTTTAAAGTAAAAACAACTGTTAGAAAATAAAGAATTATTCATGAGTATTCAAATGTTAACAGTTAGAAATAACGAAATGTCTGTCTAACAAGCTGTGTTATCAATTTAGGATAACCCTCAAGATTCACACACTTTACGCTATATCTACTTGATAAATAATTTAAGAGCTACACTGAATATTTATAAATGCAAAACTAGCCATAATTAGCATTTAGAAGAATTATTTAAAAATTTTGTAGCTAGTTATTAAAAAACATTTTCCTTAAATCTCTGCTCCAGAAAAGTCGAATTCTCAAAAAGTTTGAACATATAATATATATATACATACATATAAATAAAAATGAAGTGTCTGTTTATAATTTGAAATTAACAGCTTTTTACTAAACGCATTTAAAATTATATACGGTACTTATATGAAAAAATCAATTTTTAAAATTTTTATCTGTCTGTCTGTTTGTCTGTTTGTTCTGGATGATCTCTGAAATGGCTGGACCAATTTTGACGGAACTTTCATTGGCATATAGCTAATGTTATATGAAGTAACTTAGGCTACTTTTATTTTTAGAAAAAAAAATTAGGGTTCCGAGAAAATAAAATTAAAACCAATGAAATAGTGAGCAATATCCGATTCAAATAGGGATTATTTATTTCAATAGGGATTATTTTTATTCAATAGGGATTATTTTATTTCGCGAGCCTTCTGTCTCAACAATTTCTAGCAGTTATATCAAACTTTTTTGTTTGATTAGGTTGCTGTCACTCGCGACATTTCCCGTTCATGTCCTTTGATGCTAATGATTTTACAGTCCCTAACTGCATTGTCAAAGGTTATGTGTCCCTTTCACTCCCTTCCATGCGGCTTCTTTTGTGTTCGCGTTTCCCCCTACTGTTACTTAGACCTATTTTGATCCTCTCAACAAAAAACAAAGAAAACAAAAATAAAATAAAAAAGTAACATAGATTCACAAAGTAGAGAAGAATGACATTATACTTATAGCATAGGTATTTCTTTACATAGAATACATAATTATTAAGTTTTCGTAAACTCTGCGAAGTGAATAAGCACTTTTTTGTTAAATTCTAAGTGGACAAAGTCACGGGTAACAGCTATTTAACATAAAATAAATGCATCAGAAAGTAATATTAACGTATTACACATCCAGATACAAATTATTTATACTATTTTAAGCGTTTATTACACAGAATTTGTAACAATGTGTTACTTTTGCTGAGAAGGTAGGGGTTTTTAAGTAAAAAAAAATTAAAAAATTCATCAATTATATCTAGACTTAAAATTTACCGAACATGGTTTTTTTGTTCAGCTGAGTTATGAAAAAGCTTTTTATTTATTTATTTTTTTTTTTTGTTGTTTAATTTACAATTCACGTAAAATTAACTCATTAAAAACTTCTTTATCCTTCAGTCTGTATTGTGTTTAATTTTTAAATTCACCCGTGCGAAGAACGGGTATACCAGCTAGTCTATACATATAAATAAAAATGAAGTGTCTGTTTGTAATTTGAAATTAACAGCTTTTTACTAAATGCCTTTAAAAGTATATAAGGTACTTATATGAAAAATCAATTTTTAAAATTTTTGTCTGTCTATCTGTCTGTCTATCTGTTTGTTCCGGCTAATCTCTGAAACGGTCTTACCAATTTTGACGAAACTTTCACTGGCAGATAGCTAATGTTATAAGAAATAACTTAGACTACTTTTATTATAAAAAAAAAAATTAGGGTTCTGCGAAAATAAAATTAAAACCAATGAAATGGGGAAGATATCCGTTTCAAATAGGGATCATTTATTTCAATCGACAGTGTCAAAGGCCATTCATCCCTCTCACCCCTTGCTTGCGGTGGCTTCGTTTCATCCAACGCAGTCCTCACCCCATCGACAGTGTCGAATGTCACGCGTCCTTCTCCCCTCCCCCCTCGCTTGCAGATTCGTTTCACCCTACTGTTTTTAGACCTGTTTTGAACTGACTATTGTATATAGAGATATAGTTCAGTAAATTTAATATTGTATATAGAGAGATTGTTCAATAAATTCAATACTGTATATAGAGATTTAATATTAACGTATTACACATTACGGGAGTTATAAATTTTTTTAAAAAATCTTTTTTATCTGCTATTATATCTACAGACTTAAAATTAAGCAAACATGGTTCTTTATTTAGCTGAGATATTCAAAAAGATTCTTTTTGTTTAATTTACAATTCCCGTAAAATTAACTCATTAAAAACCCCTTTATCCTTCAGTCTGTATTGTTTAATTTTTCAATTCACCCGTGCGAAGAACGGGTATACCAGCTAATATACATATATATTAGAAAAAAGACATTCTTCTTGCACAGTAAAATTTAGTATTTTATGATACATATGAATACAAAATAGATTTTGAAGAAAGTTAACCTGAATCATAGTTACATCACATTTTATTACAATTTTAAAATTAAATTTTCTCACGTTCTATTTATCGCAATCTAATAAATGCATCTACAAATGCATTATTTAAGAGATTTTAAAATGAAAAAAATGCAAAAATTAGAGCATTTTAACGTCCCAGTTATCTTAAAACATTTATGCATGCATTTCTTTAGTTTAATAATATTTTTATTAGATATGCGTACTGTAAAAAATGAAACAAATGAATCGTTAAAATGTAATGAATCGATCACAAACTCTATGAAAATTATGATTTTCCTAATGATATTTCTGTTGAACTTAATATCAACTCCTCAGTGAAATTTAAACTAACAATAAAATTACAAGCAATAACAGATTTTTAAACATTTTCAAGGGTTGTCTGTCAGATTATTTGATGTTCATATGAAATGTCATATCTTCTTGAAGTTACAGTCTTTAGTTTTTTTTGGTTTTTTTTTCTTCTCGACTATGAAAAGTAATTTTATAATCCATTTACATACATTTTTAGGAAGAAAAGAGCTATTTATTTTATCGGATTTCATTTAAAACACTTCAGTAGTAGTCTGTTAAGCTTAGCTGCTGGCAGGATTCCTTTATTATACTAATATATAAACTAATATTATAGTTTATATATTTCGTTATAAGAAATATCCTAGCGAGGATTCAGCGTTGTCTGAGAATCTTAATTGGGGCCTCGAACATTGGGATTGAATCGAAAACCGGAGAATGAAGGAACGAACCTGGAACTGAAACGAAAAAAAAAACCGGTTTATTTCGGTTCGATATACCTTCAGTCAGTTTGTTTCTGTGACCAACTTATCAATATTTTCTAATTTAACGTCAACCATGTAATTATTACCATTACAAGTACATTGCTTTTTTATTTCATGTTTTAATGTTCATTAGTACTTAACTGTTTCAGTTTCGCATGAAACTACTTGTAGAAGGCATATTAAATTCAGTTCAATATCTTAGATGAGATTATCTAAGAAAAAAATATCGATCCGAGTTGTATTTTTCGCATCTCAGCATGAAATCATTCACGGATGTTTGCATAGACTGTTTATATAGACAAAACATCATCAGGAACCTAGTTGTCAAATGCTATTTTGATAATGGATGACAATGCCAATGCTCACCGCTCGTATCTCGCGCGAACGCTGGCTGTGGTTAATTGTATCCATTCACATAGTGTACCAATTAAAAAAGAATAAACTCTTCTAAATTTTCGTACAATTACATTTTTTTGTTTATGATAGAATTGTATTTTTAGTTCAAATATAAACATGTACATAAAATAAAATTATTCATTCGAAACAGAATCAAAGATCGTTATTTTTGACGGAACGAAAACCGGAACTGAACCGATATATTTTTTTTTATTTGAACCGGAACGAAAACCAGAACGAAAAAAATTACGTTTCAATGCCCTGGTCTTAATCCACCAAAATTTGCTTTAGTAATGAAATAATCACATGATCATTAAACTACAATGAATTAGTAAATATAGAGTACTTTAAGATTCCTTTTCTTTAACTTACCTTTGATATTGCGTTTTTTTGATTTCTTATTTGTGAGAATACGTTCTGTGAATAAAGACGGTTTGGAATACCTGAATATATATATTTTTTGCTTATCGACTTTTTTTCTTCGTTACTAAGACAAAATTGGAAAGAAATGAAACAAAGCAAACATAATGATTAAATGTTTTAACAAAGTATTCTTTAACATTAGAATTTTTTTTTTCGTAGAAACTAAATGAGTGTCTCTCTTTCAACCCTCAAGATCTTTCGTTCGAAACAATCTCATTGTGTTCCAACTCCTTTAGAAATGAAAAAATCTCCTTCGGGAGTGGGGTGGTCTCCAGTTTGTTCTTCGACGAAGAGACGGGTTTATTCTTCTGTATTTTGGAAGGGGAAAAAGCCATTTCATCTTTTTATATCCCCTCTCATCAGGCAGCACATTCATTAGCAGGAAAGTGCTTCAGAAATGACTCTTCAACTGTAAGTAGATTAATCAAAGGAGAAAAAAATTTAATGCGATACATAAAAACGAGTGTGAAATGGGAGATAAAGAAATGTTTCAAAACTAGTTTTATTTTATTGTGTTTCCAAAAACTAGTGAAAGAACACTAAAAAATTAATGATCATTTAAATTTTATTAAAAACTCTTAACATTTCATTTTTTTTTTGTATTTAATATATTTTTACGCATTTTTTAAGAAATTCATTACATTTCAGTTAAAAAAAAAAGTTATTTACTTTTTGCTTCGTGTTTTGCAATTTTCATTTTAATACCTTATTCTAGTTGGCATAGAAAAAAAATGTAATACAGTAATGTGTCCGTAAAACAGTTTTAAACGTCTTCTACTTTTAAAAAACGTCGATTACAGTTTAAATTAAAAAATTTAAAAAAAACAGTTATAATGAAGTAACCATACTTAAAATATCCAAATATTAATTGAAAAATATCTGGAAAAATAATGTTTCTAATCTTTTAAAAAGAGCGCCCTTTAAAAGAACTCTTAATTTGTAATAAAGTTCTAGAAAGACCAAAAAGTTTTGAAAACTGCATTTTTCTTCATGATACATTTCAAGGAATATACAATCACACACGCAAGCCCATGGAATCAGGTAAAAACGTATGATTCTCTATATTCATAAAGCATATTTTCTTGGATTAAAATGCTTTAAAAATTCATAAATTTGATGATTTTTGAAAAATTATTTTAAAAATGCATCTCTTTTTTTATGCTGTTCAGATGGAATTTTTAAATATAAAAAAATAGATAAAGATATCATTTACAAATATAATTAAGATTTTAACACTTTAGTTGTGGTATAATTATAATCGTAAGAAATCCATACCTCACTGTCAAAAAAGTAACATCATAAAATATGCAATTATTTATTATTCCTCTTCAACTACTATTAAAGAGAGTCAGAAAATTTAAAACACATCTATCTACCATTCGAACGTGGAACTCATCTTTCGTAGCAAAATTTCTTCTCTTCTTCCAAGTGCCAACGGTTTGACAGACACTTAATAGCCTTCAACTCTTCACCAAAATTTAAATGACCCTCTTCCTATTTGAAATGGCAGCTCAATTGGAACCTCACCTCAGCTTTCGGGTATAACTAAAAGAATAATTCTAGAATACATTTAAGAAGAGAATATACTTAAACTAATAAAAGTGTAAATAATCTTTCTAGAATGTTTTGTATTTCCAACTATTGTTTTCTTACAAATTACTTAACAGGAAATAATAGCAATTTATTTACTTTTATGAACCATTTTCTTTCAAGCTTAAAGCTTCCAAAGCTATATTTGTGAATAATTTTCCCCAAACTTCTCTAATTTTTTTTTTTCAAATTTGGAAGATAATTAATTTTTACAATATAACTTCATAAGATAACTGGTACTATACATCTATGCAAAGTTTTATCAATTTTTTTTAACATTATATATAATAATTTTGAATACACACATGTTATTTTATTTCATTTAACTAATATGCAGAGATATTTTTTTAAAAAAGTCATCTTATCTTTTATATGCTGTAAAATAAATACATGAGCCATACATATTCATTCATTCGTTGATTTTTCCTTGGAAGTTAGTTAATTTTTTTTTCCTTCTAAATTTAAAAAATATTATGCCAAAAGTCATTACTGCATATTTTAACAATGCCGTAGAAATAAGAGGTTTTTTTTTTTAATAAAGTAATTTTTTTAAAACATTTTCTGGAACTTACCTTCTCAAAAAGCTCTAAAACATATATCTTAATGGGTCGAGATTTCAGCATCTGTTAAGGTGCTGCAAAAATGAAAGCGCCTTTAAATATGGAAAACATTTGTCCAGAAATCGGAAGAATTTAGATTGTTCGTAAAATTTTAATGAACCTTTAAGACGTTTCCGTTAAGAAACTGGGAGATGACGCATTCCACAACCACATGAATTTCAAGCGTTAATTATCATTAAATACAGAGCAGACGTGGACCAGATGGTCACATTGACCAATTTCTGGAAAGATAATCGATTCTCTTTAAAAGGACGCACCTGATTTTATTTTTAAATGATATATAAACATTTTAATAGTATTTAACCCCTTAAATACCGATTAAAAGTTATGCTATTCGCTCCACAGTGCCACCATTGTTCACATAGGCATGCGTATGGGGTGTATTGAAGGGTAATGAAAAGACATAAAACAACAAATTTTTCTCTGAAATGTGTAAATCCTTCGTAAATAATGTCAGGGTCATATTATTGCATTACAAAGTCTTCGAAATGGTTTTACTGATAGCAGCTCATAGGAAAGAATCGAATTTCAGGAAGATGTATATACACGTTCGGGGCATTTAACGCAATGGTTGTTCGAGACTTATATATACGTCAATGGTAGTTAAAGGGTTAACAGAAATCCATTTATTTGAGTTTCTACTGTGTGAATAAATATTCGTATAAATAATAAGCTTTCGAATCAGTTTAAGGTATCCGACTACGTTTAGAACCGTGATTTTGCAAAAGCGTGTAAATGGATAATATTTATGATATTTAGTGTCCCTTAGATTAGAATACATGCATAAAATTGTTTTAAGAACCTTATGACAAAAAAAATTTTAAATACAATATTTTGGCAAAAAATTAACTTAGAATAACCTTTTTTCCAAATGTTCTTTTGTAAAAAAATGCTTCTATTGTATTAATATTCTGCCTGTATATAGCTCAGACCTCTGTACAGAAGCTCAACTAGAATTTTTGAAATGCATAACTCGGAAGTCGGTTTATCCATGTTTTACGAAAACAGAAGGGAGAAATTTTAAGAAAATAGGCCGATAATTATTTCAAATGGTTGTAACTCTGAAAATAATTTGAATTTTTCAAAAACCTTAGTTGAGCCTCTGTACAGAGTTCTGACCTATATACAGGCAAAATATTAATACAATAGAAGCATTTTTTACAAAAGGGGAACATTTGGAAAAAAGGTTATTCTAACTTCATTTTTTGCCAAAATATTGTATTTATATAATTTTTTTGTCATAATGTCCTTAAAACAATTTTATACATATATTCTAATCTAAGTGACACTAAATATCATGAAAATTATACATTTATGCGCTTTTTTTTAAATCATGGTTCCGAACGTAGTCGGATACCTTAAGAGTTTCTAAATATGCTAAAATTTATAAATACAGTCGACTCTCGATAATTCGAAGTTGGAGGGAATAATGAATATCTTCGAATTATCAAGAGTTCGAATTATCACAAGAGGATAAAAAAAAACTTCCAAAATACACGAAATGAATTTTTTTTTCTAACATTTATATTTTTAACAATTTATTTTTTATTTATATTTAACAAATAAATATTTATTTATATTTATATTTTAAAATAACAATTGTACATTTGTATAAAATTATTTTAAATTAAATTAAAAATCCCATATTATACAAAATAAATATCGCACAAAAGTTAAAAGTCCTGTATTTATACAAAAAATATATTTATATAGAAATTCTTGAACAGGACTCTTTCACGTCCCACCAAATCTCTTTCATTCCTCACTGCAAATAAACACCGCGTTTCGCACCCAGTTCTTTCAGACACTCTCCCCAATCCGATTGGTTCTTTAAGGCAGGGCAAAGTCCTGCCCATGCCCTATTTGATGCCACATGCTATAAGATGGGCCATAAATTGTCATGTCTGTCCGACGCAAGTAACACAAGCCTCTACACCTATATCTTCTTTACAATAGCGAACCATTCTTTCGAAACACATGTGTAGCAAGGCCACGAGTTAAAAAAAAGATATTAATGGCTGATAGGAAGTGCGACTAGAACTGTCCACTTAACGAAGAGAAGCAATAAAAAAAAGTATTCTTTCACCCGAGGAACCCAAAGAAGGAATAGGAAGGGATGGTCATCAAAAGGGCTGCATTACAGGAAAGACACGCAGAGACAATACAACAGAAAACTTCTAAGCTCCACAATCTATATATATTTGCTACAAGACTCTACAGAGTAAGTATGTTAATGTCGAGTGTTTTATAAGATAACTTTGAATTATTGAGTGTTGTTATCTGGTCAGAAACAGATTTTACTTCGAAATATTGAGTGCACCAAAACGTAATGATTTAGTTTGAAATATCAAGCGTTTTCATAGGGGCTGAGCATATGCTTCGAATTCGCGAGAGGTTCGTATTATCGAAGGTTTGAATTAGCGAGAGTCGACTGTATATGCAATATATTGAAGGGAATATGTTTTTGAAATTTGATCAAAAGAAAATATACCAATAAAAGATTGACATTAAATGAATAATTGCATTGTAAGTCGTTCTTTTAAGGTTACACGATTGATAGCAACTGAACTCATCGAGTCGTGGTCAAGTGAGGAGAAGGACAAACATGAGCAGGCATCCCTTCTCCAAATTTCCACATCCCATCAATGTAAGGAATATCAGGCTCACCTGACTTCAGCCAATCTTGTGGGGCGTCAGTGCCACTCGAACTCAAACTAAGGCCTCGTTACTTACAACGCCTACTACCCTGACCCATCAACTACCGCAGCCAAAAATGTATTCAGAGCAGAATTTCTAAAAATTCCTGCTTTTTCTAAGAGATTAATAATTTAGTTCAAACGGTTCATGTTATTCATTCTCTTTTGGATGATTCTAAATTTTTATAGGTTAATGTAAAGTCCCTTTAATTGCCGTTAGTATGAATGAATAGGCTTTGATCTGATAAATAAATTTGTATCAATAAATCAAGAAGAAATATATAAATAAATGAAATGTTTACTTTATAGCAGGGGTCTCAAACTCACGGCCCTCAACTAATATTTTTGTGCCCTGGACAGTATAATCTATATAAACAAAAATGTAATGTGTATTTGTTCAAAGCTGCTAATCTCCGAAACTACTGAACCATTTCCTCTGAAATTTTGACATAACGTTGCATTTGAATCCGGACGGGTTCTTATGTACTTATTATTTCATAATTCTTTCTAAATTTTTTAAAATTTAATTTTTAAGTGATTTTTTGGTGTTATGACGTCATATGTTGTCGCGTTTCTCACTAAATGGAAAATTTACACTTTACACGCGGTTTTTCAAGATGATTACATATTTTTACTATAGCTATGTTTATCGTTTGGAATATTTATCCAGTTTCTGTCCTTTGATACTTAATTAGTATTATTTTTCGAACAAATCATTTTTTCAATGATTATTCCTTTAACAACTAAAATTTTGTTTTATAGTTTTGGCAACATTTGGATAGTATTATTGCGGGATGTTTATGTGGGTGATTTGCATACAAATTACAAGTTACTTTTTCAATAATTTCTCGCTGAATTTTTTTTATTTCTTTTATAAGGCAAAAACTATAATTTTTACAAACCAAAACTTCTTATTGATAAGGGTATTTCTGTTTCAGTTCTTATTACTGCAATTATAACGTTAGTATTGTATTTCCGTTTACGTTACCTGTTTTAGATAGTATGAAATTAATATCATGGATATTAGTAGAGCCTATTTTATCTTTCTCACCCCTAAACCTTTTTTTAATTCATTATATAATTTTTATTTACTTTTTTTATATATATTTTAATACTTACGGGTGTTGTTTTTTTTTTGCTTGCCCTTTGCAATGCTTTAATTTAGAGAAATTAATCGACGATATTGTTCTTAAATACGTTTTTTTAAATCTGTTTTGACATTTTTTAAAAAATTTTTATGTTCCTCTGAAACATGAAAAATAAAGATTTTCTAATATATATTTTGTATTTGTACGAAACTGCTTTTATTGATTTAATCAAAATATTGATTAATTCAATTTCTTAAGATTTAATTTAATTTTATAACTAGCTGTACCACATGTTGTTGTAGCTCAGTCAGGTTAAAAAAGACTGGTACGCCACAAGGGTTACAAAAATAAATAATACTCAAAAATTGAATAAATAAAAGAAAGGGTATTATTGCAGCATTCACCAACTCTATTATAACTCGATTTCCTATATGTCGTATGTGTTGAATTGGCAACCAGATGCTTCATTTCATATAGTCTCTCCAATAGGTTAAGATAATACTAAGTACCGTTTGCTTTTGTCAGGTACATAGCAACCGCTGTATCAGCTGTACCAATGATACAAGGCCTCCAAGTTACAGTTGTCTCAATACGTGTTATTACTGTCACTAATATGGTGCTTATATCTGCAAAGAGCCCCTAAAAGAATTTTGATACAGGGCCCACTCAGCTGTTTTTCAATTCCATATGTCTTTATTTTAACCTTTAAGTGAATACAATTGGATTTAGTGCATAAAATTGCCTTGCAGAAAATTGAACTTGGGTCATCATACTAGCCAAGCAAAAGCAGTGTTGGTAGTAATTACATTTCAAACTGGAATAGGCATCAGAGAACGAGCAAAACAGACAATTGGCATAAATACATGTCCAGGAACCTGGTGGTCGTAAGATTGTAATTATTTTTGGTATTTATCTACTATCGCAACAACCCCCCGCCAACGTTCAAAATAACTTGCCAAGTTGGCAACCCCAATTTTCCATGTCATGTATGCGCTGAATTGGCAACCATGTGCTTCGTTTCATATAATGTCACCAATAGGTTGCGATTTTAAGTATAAGTACCTTATTTTTTAATGTCAGTTAATGTTAGTATTTTAGTTCATTTTTCAATTTATTTTTATGCTCGGGATATATACTTTAGATAAGTTTTTATATGAAGTACTAATTTTAATTTGGGCCTTGCGTATTATTGCGCAATCGTCAATGTTCAAGATAACTCGCCGCTTTGGCAAACCCAATTTTGTATGCGTTGAATCGTCAATCATGTGCTTCATTTCATATAATGTCACCAATAGGTTGCGACAGTACGTAAGTACCTTTAATTCTGTTAATTACTGTAACATTAGACTGGCCGCAACACACCAGTTTGGCGTGATTTCAAAGTCATGCCAAAAACGAGTAACTTACCAATATGAAATTAATATTATGGGTATTAACTTAGTCTGTTTTATCTTTCGCTTCAGTAATCCTTAATTAATTCAATATATACAATTTTTGATTTTTTATATTTTAGTACTTTTTTTCTTTTGCCGATTATGTACCGCAAATATTTTTTTGCACATCATGATGTCTTTGGCAAAATTAATCGGTGGTATTTTTCTTAAATATGTTTTTTTTTATCTGTTTTTGATATTTTTTAAAATTTCGTTTGATGTCTGTCTGAAATATGAATAGCACAAAATAAATGTTTTACAATATATATTTTGTGCTTGTACGAAAATGTTTATGTTGATTTAATCAAAATATTGTCAAATTTTATCAAAATATTCTTTTATTTTTGATACATTTTTAAAATTTAATTTTATGTTATAACTAGCTGTGCCCAGCTACATGTTGCTGTGGCTCAGTCAGCTTTAAAAGACTGGTGTACCATAAAGTATGCCATGAAGCTTACAAAAGTAATAATACACAAGAATTCAAACAAATAAAAGAAAAGGTACTTACGCATTATTGCAACAATCACTAACTCTATTAATAACTCGCCAAGTTGGCACCCTTGACTTTTATGTGTCGTACACGCTGAATCGACAACTAGGTGCTTCATTTCATATAATGTCATCAATAAGTTGCGATAATGCGCAAGCACCAAAATAATTTTAAAGTACATAAATAAGTTTATAAAATAATCAAAACATGTTATTGAGGGCAGTCTTATACTGAAAAAAAATTACTGCATTAATTTGAATCAAAAAGCTGTCTTAAACAAATAAACTATATCCAAATTTGATGAAAGGGCTCTGCTCTGGAGTCAGTAGCGCACACAGGAATTTTTCAAGGAGGGGAGGGGTGTCCAGGGTTGAAAGCTCACCATTCTTGTATCATGCTATTTTTGATTTTGTCGATTTTCAGGAACAAAACACAGTAAAAAACTAATTATTGAATAAATAATTAGCATTAATTAATAAAACTAATCATTAATAACAAATATTTAATTAAATTTTACGTATTATATACTTAGAATTATAACCAATCGGAAAAAAATCAAGGGCTTGGGGGGGGGTCGGACCCCAGGACCCCCCCTCCCCTTGTGTGTGCCACTGTCTGGAGTCCATGAGGGCATAGGTTTAATTTTACAATTATTTTGTGATGCATCGCATTGTTATTGAGCTGTGTTTTTTACGATATTGTCAATTTTGTGTGAGTATAGTTTATTTTTTCATTGTTCTTCGTTTAGTTTTTAAATTGTTTTTCTTATTTCTCAGTGCAATTGGTGTGAATTCTGTTCTGTCAATTAATTTTCATTTGAAATCATAGTGAAATTGACCTCTTTGGAGTGATTTGTTCAAGTGAAATGAAATATTATGTTTCCTGTTGCATCAGAATTGAGCTATGTTGGTTGACTTGCATTTGAAGTTAAATATTTTGTTAGTATTTTTATTGTTTTCACTTTTTTAATGTTTTGCAATTTTATATGTTTTAAATTTAACCTTCATATTTTTATGTCAATCAGCTTCCACTGACTGTTACATTTTGAATGTAGGCCATCACCTTAATTATTTTTCATAAATTGCATTGCTATTGTGTGAGCTGTGTCTTTAACGATGGTGTTGATTTTGTGAGAGTAAATAATAAAAGTACAAAAGTCCCAATTTTTGTGTGTATCATGCAAAATTTCTTACGTACCATCAATTTGAGACTGCTGATCTAGAACACACAAAGGTATTTGTATATTAGCATCACCGTAACAAAATTGGTGCCATACAAATCGCACCTTGATATCGAGACAACAAAAATTCTAACATTTTTTATATGAAAAAAAAACCAAAATCTGTCAGATTTGGGTGGAAAATAGTGTGATTCACATGGTGGCAATTTGGCTGCGGGGATGCTAATACGCAAGTACCCATACAACAAATAGTAATCTTCCATGTGAAAAGCAGTCTGTGTCTAGATATAAGTCACTCTGTTATAAATATAGACCCTTAAATTTGTTGATAATGTAATGATTTCACACAGCTCTTGGATAACTATTTATTTCAGTATGAAAATCATCAAAAAAATAAAATTAGCATATTCTCTTACAATTCAATAACAAAAGGTTCCTTAATGATTTCGAGTCTCTTTCACATAAAATAAGGGCGTAACTTCGCCTGCTAGATATAAGTCCTATTCAAATCGTGAGTAAAAAGGGTTCACACTCGGTAATTCCACACCGAGTCTGAGTGAATTCGCTGACTCCAACTTCGCCGTGCTCTTTCGCACACTCTACCGTTCCCTGATCTTCCAAACTAGGAGACCGCTGTACTTCGTGGGCTCGTTATCGCTTTTTTTCAATCGCTCAAGGGACGTCCAAACGGCTCCCTTCAAAATCCAGTCTCTCCGCTCTCCTTATATCCTCTCTATCTCTTCATCATCCTTCTGTGATCTCTTTGTCGGACTCATCCCCTCTTGTTCTTTTGCCGCCTTCGGTCTCTCGGCTCCCTTGATCTCTTACCCAAAGAGCGCCGTTGTCTGGGTGCACACTGTGCGTTTTCAGACGCGCTGTCGTCACCGAATCGCGGGAAAATGAAAACGCAATGTGAAGGCGCCTCTTTTTGATAGTCCGGTAAGCCTAGGAAAAAGGTTCCGAAACTTTGACCATCCAGTTACGAAATTCTTTCCCAGCAAATAGGTAAATGCCTGGAGTTTTCGCAACGTTTGTCGGCAAGGCGCAAGGGGTCTGTTAGCAAATAGAGGGAAGAGATCGACTTCGTCACAATAACAATTGCTAATTCTAATTGAATTGTGAATAGCAAGAATAATCAATCATTATCAACACTTCTTCATACATTTTTTGCGGCGAAATCCATGTTTATGTTTGAAATTTCCTTGCGTATTCTACTGAAAATATATTCAGCCCCACACACATGTATGGTTTATATTTCTCCCCTAACTTTGTTGGAGATAAAGAAAACAAGCACACCCAATATATGATTGCAAACAATGCACAAATTTGATTTTGTTGTCACATGTTGCTCATGTCATTGATGAAACTTCCCAGTGTTAATGACATTTTTAACATAGGTAGTCATCTTAATTTTTTTTTCTCCATTGCATTGGTATTAAGCAGTCTTTTACTATAGAGTTGATTTTATATGAGTATAGTTAATTTTTTCCAATTGTTTTTCATTTAGTTTTCCTCTTCATTTCTAAGAGCAGTTGGCAGGAATTGAGCTCTTCCAATTAATTTTCATTTGAATTCAAATTATATAGTAAAATTGACCTCTTCAGAGTGATTTGTTGCAGTGGAATGAAATATTCTGTTTCTCATTGTGTTAAAATTGAGCTGCTTTGTAGGAAATCAAATTTAGTTTGTCGTATTCGCTAGGCAAAAGTAGTACAACAAGTAATAGCATAACAAATGAGAAAAACTGACGAAGACACATGCTGAGGACCCAACAGAGTAATATGCAGCCAGACTTGAAGATGCATGTTTGCGAGCGCAGCAATTACTTTTTACAACAATCTTCTTGACAAAAGGAATTGCTCTGTTCTTCTGACAAAATGAATTGCTCTGTGAAAGGAAAGGCTCTGTTCTTGACAAAAGGGATACAATAGGTTTACAAATGGTTGAAAGACATCAACGAGAAAAAGCATTTCATCTTCAAACATGAAATAGTGACGGGTAATTACACGATAACAGTTACATTGCATTCCAGTTCAACCCAGCAAAGATTATTGGTTGAGCCAGCATGTTCTCATCAGTGCAACTGCATGTCATTGTTGCACGACTCTGAAATTTGAGGGAGAAACAAAAGAAATGTTTTGCACCACTGGAAAAATTAAACTGCCTCAAATTGGAAAACCACCAGAGCCATTAAAAACTTTGCTTCCCAGATATACTGTAGAATCAAAATATTTCCTTTATAATATTGAGAAATACAATTCATGTTTCCAAACTAACCCTTTGCCCTTGAGGAATCTAGAGTAGAGACATTTAAAAATTATCCTCGAGCTTGAGGTCTCCACTTTAAAGACAATGTAAATAATTTTAGGTTCATACCATAAGAATGAAAATAAATCATAATAACTTCAAGTATTTTATTAACAAGTTACAAAGGAAATCAGTCAAGGAAAATTTTGTGTATATATATTTTGCTGCCCATCTGATATAGTAGTTAGTGATGCTGACTGCTGTGTCGTAGGGTCTGGGTTCAAATCCTGGAGAAAGCATGGGTGTTTGTAAATGTATAGTGCCTTTGTGGCATGGGGGTGCTCTGAATAGCCATTGAGCTGCAAGTCCCCTCGTAAGGTTGGTGGAAGGGAAAGAGAGTTGGGAGGCCTCTGACCACCTCTGGATGTTCTCCCTCAACATTGGGGTGGAACCAAGCCAAATTGTACTGTCACCTGCATGATAGGCATGCATCTTAGCCCTATGCCAGGATGAATTTCGTGGGCCTCGATCTGACACTGTCAGACAAGTGGCATTAGAAACAACATTTATAATTTTTTATTATAAAAAATCAAACCTCAAATGCAAATGTTTAAACATGCTAAAAATATTTGCTTTCTCTTTTCTTTCTTTTTAACCACACTGAGCCACAGCAACGCTTGACAGGATGAAGCTAGTATATAATAAAATATCAAAACTTCTTCCGAAATAGGAAAGATAGCAACGGAGAAGAGATGTCAATTTTCAGGATGTCAAAATTAAATTGTTCTTGTTCTTTTATATATGTTTATTATAATGTATTATTTGAAATAAAGTTATGTTTCTATTTTTTGAGGCCCTCGCAAAGTTAAATCTTGTTTGTTTGGCCCAAGTTAGCCTTCGAGTCTGGCACCCTTGCTTTACAGAATACGTGTATTCTCGGAATAAGGTGACAAATGAAAAAAAAAATTTTTTTTTTCAAGAATTGTGTTTTACAACTGAATAGGAATTTTTGGAAGAAAAAATATATATATTAAATCTTACCTCCAATTTTATGTATTAATTAGAGAAATTATAAACATTTTCCCCCACATAATATTTTTTGTAAACATATTCTGTAAGAAAAATATTCTTGAAATTTAGATTACAAGAACTAGAGATAAAACGTCTGATTAAAATATATTTTTAGATACAAGAATGAATTTTTGCTTTATTTTTGCACAACAATTGTATACTATTTTGAAATCTTGTACTTTGAAATTTAACACTCGTAATTTAAAATAATTGTAATAGTTTATTAATTAAAACTAATAATTTATTAAACCTAAATTATAGCCAGTGCTTTTGACATCGACTACTGAAGAGTCATATTAAAACAGTAATCACATGACTTAATAGTAAGCCACGTACAGTAAAATAGTATACCACGTATTCTGAGGTTGTACGTAAAAAAGTAAAGCTCCATCTTCCTGCTAATAAAACCAAGGCACGCCACTCGAATATTTTTTTTTAAAAAAAATAACTCGGTAGAGGTGAAAAATTTGAATATGAGAGGGAATGATATTGCATAAAACCTATTTGCATATGAAAGGCTCATAAAAGGATCTTTCATAACCTCAAAAGTTTGCCGCCGTAAAGAAAAAAATTAGATAATAAAAGAAAATTCGATTTTGTGTTAAAAGAGAATTTAACCACAATATCTCTAAGAGGGACTCAAAAAAAAAGTTTTAGCTCGCTCACGGAAAAAAAAATCGGGCATATTTTTAACGATTAATTCTTAAGAGTTATTAATATTTGAGAATCAATTAATTTATATGATGGGAGAGAAAACAAGGTGAGGAGGCATTATGCAAAAATATGTACATATTTCCTTTAGAGATGTGGAATAATCATTTAAAATCCGATGTATTTTATTTGATTTTTTATAATTATTATTTGCTTTTTGAGAAAATGAATATTTAAGACGAAAAGAATATGCTTTTTTTTTTCAAGTTATTATTTGATCTCTCTTTCTTGGTTTATCATTTCTCTTTTTTCCCATAAAACTGCTAAAATTAATTGGCAAAAGTATTTTATTATGATGAAAAGGCATGCAGCTCACACCACATCACAATTCATTCACTCTCATCCTCTTTCGTATACGACAGAGGTCGCCAACCTATGGCACCCGGAATAATTCTCTGTGGCTCTCTGCTCTAATCAACAAACTTGTCAATTTTTGAGTGGAGGGAATTTGATAAATTTTAAATGGAACTCTTATTTGACAAACATTTCCAGAGTGATGGATATTTACGGAATGAAAAAAAAAATTTGAAACATAACTCTAAAAATAAATATACAGCTATTTTGTAAATTATTGAATGTCATTACTTGAGAGATTTAATTGTTTGAGGAGAGAAAATTGCATGTACTCTGCTTTCCGTTTTTGGTTTTACATATTTAAGTAAAAAAATCTTTCCTCATATGAAAAATATTTCGAATCTTCAAGGAAATTGTTTCAAAACTAAATGCTCAGAATCGTGTCAAATTGAAAGTCATAAATTATATCAATGATATTGTGCGATATGAAAGCAGAGAGAGAGAGAGCGATGCAAGCAGTAGGTTTGTATTGAAATTTTTATTTATCTTTGTTAATTTAACTATAATGAAGGGGGATACTTATATTTTTGTTGTCTATTTCTTAATTTAAGAAATATATTTAAAAATTCTTATATGTATAATTTTATTATTATTATTATTATTTTATTTTTACTGAAGAAATAGCGCTAGGTCTTATGTTGTTTATTTTTTAAATAAGAAATACTTTTAAATGATGCAAAATTAATATATAATTAAACTGTAAATCTATATCATTGACCTCCAGTGGCGCACACAAGGGGGACACAAGTCCTGGGGGTCCGGACAC
>BMAV01010024.1:84657-103609 GCA_019973955.1 Trichonephila inaurata madagascariensis
GGTTGCGGGGTGTACGTTATATCACTGCGAAATGTATATACACTTCAAGTCGTTCTATTCATTTGTTATAAACAGTCTCCAGACAATGCACGTTGAGTTGCTTTCTCTCAACGCGAACAACAACGTGCGCTTGATTGAAATCGAAACTTCCAAAGAAAGTGACATTATCAATAATTTGATAGATTATGAAGATGGACAAGACGAACCGGATTCTTTGACAGCGGATAAAATATAAGCAGGGATACGGCTTTTTTAAAAAATTGGAAAAGCATTTTCTTAAAATAGATACTAGTTCCAAAAGGAGTATGAAATTTCAAAAAGAGCTTCGATCATGCATATCTGGTTTTCGTGACATTTACAAGCAACTGACAAGCCGACCTTCGTCACAAAAAACCTATGTCTTACTTTATGGTGCCAAAAAATCAATCAATGGAAATAGCATCTTCAAGTGTCGAAAGCGATTTTGAACGTATTCATCACCGGAAGATGAGCTCTTCGGATTACAATGAGTAATAGTGAATTATGTATATGCATTTTGAAAACTGCTTCATGTATACATTGAGGAACTAAATATTTTTAAAATGTTTCTATGTGTAATTTAATTATTTATTTTGTTATGACAGTATTTTCTCATAAATTTCGTACATTATTGGCGTATTTTCTAAGAGCGACTTTTTTTGTGCGGTCCCTCTCCACCGCTAAAAAAAATTCTTAAGTATTTCGACGAAGTTGTTCGTTATATGTAAGAATTTAATAAATTTTCGAACCTTTTTTTTGTGTGTGCAGTACATTTTTATGCGGTCCCTATCTACTGCACAAAAACAGGTTTTACTATACATATATAACGAATGTGTTTTTTAAAAAATTACAAAAATTAAAGCATTTGAAGTAAAATTTTAAATCACACCGAGTCAATAATTTCTGAGTAATCTGTTTTACTGTTCAAAGTGAAACGGAATTTAATATGATGTGATAAATTACACCTCTTTTTTGATTACTTAAAAAGAAGAATATTCATAAAAATTGATTTCCAGAGAAAAAGTAAAAATAGCATATAATACATGTTAACACATTTCTTCGAAATTTATGCGTTATGTAATTCGAAGAACTGTATTGAAACATTTTTGGTGAGGATAGTGTGGATTTACTTTTACTGCTTGAGAGGATTTGTTGCAAATACTTTTTCACGTCGGATTCGAAAACTGAAAACTTCGAAAAAGATGATTCAGAATGTGCATGAACAAGTCTATAGTCTAACATGAAGCGTATATTTTTCGAAATACGATGTTTGAAAATCCGGAAATAGAAAAATGATTCTAGTATTCAATAAATATATATTTTTTGATCAAATTTTAATACTTAAACAGTACAAGGTAACAAGACTTTTTGGATGCTTCAAGAAAAAAATTACCGTAGCATATGCACCTAAGGTATTACTAATTTGAATCTAATAAAAAAACTGAGAAATTTGCTTCTCTATTACATAAATTTCTAGCACTGCTAATTTTTTTTTAATATAAGAATACATTTCTCAGCATTATGAAATACACGCATTTTTACTTTATTTCCATATATTAATTTGGGGAAAAATAAATCCATTATTTTTGGAGGAAATTCATGACTTTATTTAACATGTTTTGGATATTCCGATTTAGGTCAAATATACACCATTTTGCTGTATAATTGGTTGCCATTTTAAAGGTAGCTTCATAATGCTTCTCTCATAGAAGTCTTCGTCCTCTAGTATTCGATTTTCACAATCTTCTCTTGATCCCAATTTCTTATCACTCAGGAAGTTTTGCAATGTGAGAAAAAGATGGTAATCGCTTGGTGCCAGGTCCGGACTATATGGTGGATGCATTAAAACTTCCCATCCAAGCTCCCAGAGTTTCTGGCGAGTCACTACAGACGTGTGTGATCTGGCTTTATCCTGATGGAACACAAACCTTCTGTTGGCCAATTATGGCCGTTTCTGATCAATTGCTAGCTTCAAGCGGTCCAGTTATTGACAGTAGAGATCTGAATTTAGTGTTTGACCATACGAAAGTAACTCATAATAAATTATTTCTTTCCAATCCCACCAAATACACAGTACAACCTTCCTGGCTGTTAGCCCTGGTTTGGCCACCATTTGAGTTGCTTCACCACGCTTTGACCACAATCATTTTCGCATAATATTGTGCATGTGACCCATTTCTCCTTCCCAGTCACCATCCGTTTAAGAAATGGGTCGATTTC
Organism: Trichonephila inaurata madagascariensis; assembly: GCA_019973955.1. Taxonomy (NCBI): domain Eukaryota; kingdom Metazoa; phylum Arthropoda; class Arachnida; order Araneae; family Nephilidae; genus Trichonephila; species Trichonephila inaurata. Next base: position 86,896 of record BMAV01010024.1, read on the forward strand.
ATTCCGTTTGGCCAAGGCTTCGCAGATGGTAATTCGATCCATCATGTTTTTTGGTGTTAATTGATGTTAATTGGTGTGGCACTCAAACATCAAGCTTCTTTTTGAATCCAACTGCGCAAATGGTTTAAAACTGTTTTATGGTCGATCTTTAGCTTTTGGGTGATGCGACAACTACTATAATGCCGGTCAACTTCGGTTATTTTTGTGATTTTACCGACATTTTCGACGACGGGCCTGTTTGTGCCTTAAAATCAAAAATGCCTGAACGGAATCGACGAAACCAAAATCGCACGTAATTAGCTGTTACAATATAGGCACCGTAAACACCATTCACAATTTCAGCTACCCGGTTAGCAATTTTGCTTTTATAAAAGAAAAACTGTAAAATGTACCGAATTTTCTCTTTGTTGAATTCCATTTTTAACACCCTGCAATTCACAACTGAATGGACCAAACAAAAAACAGCAAAAGATTTTTTTTAGTGTGAAATGTCACCTTGACAATGAGCCTAAATATGAAATTGTTTGATCGATACTTCACGAGATATCGACACTACAGCCATCTACCGAAAAAATAATGGATTTCTTTTTCCCCAACCTAATAGCAATTGGAATCTGAAAGTAACATATTATAAAAATTATCAGTATTAACCATAATTTACTAAACAACGTGGATGCCGGCTGGGTGTCGCGGTTGGTTTGTCGCTGGCCTTCTGCACCCAAGATTTCGGGTTCGACTCCGGCCTAAGGGCCGTGTTGTATGATTATACGATATGTAAATGTTCCCTAGAGTATCTGTTTGGCTTGGATACTCTCGGCAAAATTAAATCCTGGTACAGGTTTGCATCGACAGAGCTCAGGTACATCCCCCCAGGGAGGTACCTGAGATCTGTCGATGCAAAGGGAGGGAGGAAACTGGGGGAACCCCCAGGGAGGAAACTGGGATTCAAAATTACCTGCGGCAATTGGTATCCACCTATAGGGCACCGCACTAAAAAGTGATGTTAGCTTCCAGGGGATGTACTAGGTCTGCAATGGTTAATGATCAATTCGCCTCCCATTAGAAATAAAAATAAATAAATAAAACTAAATAACGCGGTTAAAATGACTTTAATGTAATTTTAATTTTGACATCTGAACCTCACTTACATAAAAAGGTTTTTCGTGATGCTCTAATAAATCTATTACATACTATCGCAGCAATGACAACATTTAAGGTGACTCACTAACTTGGCAAACCCAAGTTCGAATGTGTCGTACGCGCTGAATTGGCAACCATATGCTTTACTTCATACGAGTATAATGTCACCAAAATGGTTGCGATTGTAAGTATTTAAGCTCTAGCAGAAAAATATCGCAACTGGAATCGTTGCTTGAGAAGAAAGGCGTTGTCTCATACGAAGGCATCTTAACACTCAACGGAAATTCCCAACTTTCCAAGAAGCTGCAAGAGCTGCAGGTTATTACTAAAACAGTGCTTCTCAAACTTTCACCATTTGCTACCCAATTTTCAGTTATAATTTTCATCGCGCCCCCCTCATACAGCAACAAGGGATTGAAAGTAATAATAATGTACTTCGACGCGCGCTGCAATGCAACTTTTATTAAAAAGTGCACAAATTATCAAGATATATATTACATTTTGTATATGGCAAGCCCATGGATGTCACTAGTAATTAATAAACTTCTTTTTAATTTAGTATTGATAAATTAATTATCAAATATTTTTTGCCGTACTAATATATTTATAAATATCTTATATCAGTGTGAATATGTATTTCATTTTTTATCACACTGACATTTATTTTGTTTTGCTTCTTTTCAGTAAATTTTGATATTTATTGTAAATCTTTTATTTTGGTCTTTTCGATATGCCCGCGACCCCCACGTAGGGTTATCACGTCCCCTGGGGGTGGGCGCTCCACAGTTTGACAAACGCTGCACTTAAGTGTTGGACGATGCAGCTTCAGTGATGAATTTATCTGAAAAATATCGCCAAGAATAAATTTTGTGATTATTTATTAATTATAATTAAATTATTGTATTGTCATCCAAATAATCATGTATATAAAATTTCAGCTCAATGGAGTGCTTTAAAATGTATTTTATTAACGATTGAAAATTCCACTAAAATAAATAAATAAATAAAGCGTGTGAGTTAATAGTAGGAATTGAAAAATATGCTTAAATAGTAACCATGTATATAATTTCATGATGTGCAAAAAGAAACGATACATGTCCACTGTTTTATTTTGTGTATATTTTTGATATCTAAAAATATAACTTAAAACCATTCTGCGATACCTGTTTTTCTTTCTGAAGATTTTTTTTCGGTGCGAACAGAAATAAAACTTCTTTTGAGAATAAGATATGACGCTCGAAATAATTAATGTATAGAAATTAAGGTTAAGAAATCTGTCAGATATCTTCACCTTTCCTACCAATATTCTCTTTTTACTCATGGAATTATTTTTCCGTCTTTCTTCTTTAGAAAATTTATTCTGAATTTGAAGTACTGAAGTTTTTTGTCACGAATCCTTTATGAGAAAAATGTGATCCCTTTTTTGTATCTTTTATATTTACTTTTCTTGAATTATTTCTTAGATTTTAGTTCATCACGGTAATGGGTATAAATCTGAAAGAATTAGAAACAGGAAAACTAACTTACAAAAAAAGCTGATTTTAGCACTGGGAATTCGACTTTAATATTATATTATATTTTTTTTCTTATCAAAAGTAGAGAATTTTCGTGAAAATATTAGAATTTTAGGGTTAAAAATTGAATTTAAGTACCATAAAAAATAATTAATGTAACAATTTTTTGAAAAAATACAATGGCATCCGTTAATTTTGTACGAAAAAAATTTTCCCTGAAACTCTTCACAGAAATTTTTTCTTGTTTCATGATTTTTGTGCAATTTATTTATTTTTTTTAATCTTTGAACAAAATAGAATGATGGAAAATTAAGAAATAAAAAAAGGAGTTCTTGTGCATTTTGAAAAAAAAATACATAAATTTACGGACCGTATTATTTGAGTTTAAATGTTTACATCCTCTTTTAAATATCAAAAATTGTGGTAACAATGGCTGTTTTTCTGCAAGAGAAACCGACCAATACAAACAATGTCATTATTTGAACGAGAAAAAGGCTGTGACCACACTAATAAAGATCTTGTTGTGTGAGTGTTTTTACAATTACACTTTATGAATCATATTAAAAATTTAATGAATGAAAACATTATGAATCATATTAAAAAATTTTTATACTAACTTCTCAAATTTTCAATGTTTGCGACTCAATTTTCAATCATAATTTTCATTGACCCCCCCCAAAAAAAATAATTTATTGAATGAAATAAAAATATACTTTGTATACTGTGACGCCGAAGCTACAATGCGAATTTAATTATAAACCATACAAATGATCAAACTAAGTATTCTATTTTGTATCAGACAAGCTTATGGAAGGCACCACTAGCTATTAAACTTGTTTTTAATTTAGTACTGATAAATTAACTATCAAAAACATTTGTACTGACACATTAATAAGTACATTATGCAAGTGTAAATGTGTACTTAATTTTTATTATGCCAGAATGTGTTTTGCTTTGCTTCCTTTCAGTAAATTAATACTTATTTTAAATCTTTTATTTTTGACTTTTCAATATGCTAACGCTCCCTCCCCCCACGTAGCCATATCACAAGACCCTAGGAGGGCACGTCTCACAGTTTGAAAAACGCTAGGCTATATTATTATGCTGGAAACTTTTCATTGTATCAGTAAAAAAACAGGGGGGGGGAGGCATTCTTCATAGATCCTTATCCCCTGATTAAATTAACACCCGAGGCATGTTTGTAGAGCTAAATCACACGAAAGAAAAAAGCTTACACATTTGCCCACAACTCACGTACAGGATCTGTGTGAATTTTCTTTCCCTCCCAATGAAATGTTTTTGATTCATTTCAAATTCTATTGGTGTTGGGGACATTTAGAAAGATGATGTTGAATGAGTGAGGGAGAGTTATATAGTAATGTAGCATTGTAAAGCTTTCCGAGGACTATCGGTGACGGTCAAATGAGGAGGATGACACCTAAGCTGGCACACCCCTGTCCTAACTTCTACACCACACCAATTGAAGAACTTTTGAACCTCAGCCGATTTAACGTGCAGAGGCCCCTCTACACCTCAGGTAAGGATTATGTTGAATTTCTTTCGGAATGTAGATCCTTATTATCATTAATATTATTATTTTCCAAAAGTAGAGGGTAAAAAAATTGTTGTAAATAATTGTGTATTATACCTTAATTTTAAGAAAAATTTGTATGGAAAATTTATACACAATATTAACTAAGAAATTGAACATTATAGGAACATCATTTCTCAACTGCTAGCACTCTTCCTGGCTATTTTTTTAAATATCAAACTAAAGCAGGCCTTATATAATTAGTACTTGAAGACCGAATGTTAACTCGTAAACAATCAAGATACAGCTAAATAAAACAGAACAGAAACTATATAAGACGCAAAACAATTACTCATTATTTTTGTCGAGAAACCCTTCATCTTTTTAACAGGAAGAGGATTACAAAAAGTATCAAAATCACTTAAGCTGACCCTTCCCCTTCAATTGTGTTATTTCTAAGCCTCTAGCTATTTTAAGAGGTTTCTTTTTCTCCAAAGCAAACTGTTCGATTACGATTATCGATATTTTTAAGCTTTAAATTATATATTTTATAAGTTCAACAAAGCAAATACTATAGCTGAAAATAATTTTAAGTAAACATTTACAACACTTCAAACAATAATTTTCCTTTTCTACTCAAAGAGGTAACACAAATTTCGATTACTCTATCAATATGAATTAATAATTAAAGAGTACCATTTTATTCGTATACATTTTCGCATATTTTTCTGGGTGTGGGCTAAATCAAATATCGAGGCATAACTAAAGCTTAAATTATCTTTATTGAATATGACTATTGCATTTCTTACAGTGAAAAGTTATTAACTTAACAAAGAGAAATCTTACATTCCACACACACAGGAAGATCAAACATTGCATTGAACTTATTATAAACTACACTTATTAAACTAAAAAATTATAAGTAATGATTAAGATAATACAAAGAATGGTTAGGTTGCTCGTGTGTTAATATTATTTTCCTTTACTTCATTTTGAGTGATAATAAATATTTAATCATTTATATTATAAAGTTTTAATCCATTAATAATTTAAAATTAAACCAAATATTTCTGATTCTCATTTATTTTAATAATCAAATATTTATATATGAAACAAGTTTTTTTGTGTAAAACTTTCTATAAAGTTTTATGTAAACAAAAATTATTTATTCTATTACACTTTAGTTCATTGAAATATAAATGCAAATATTATTCGTCGTAGTACTTCAAACATTTAGAAATATTCCCCATAATTTCAAAAATAAGCGTTATCAATATTTTAAAGGAAACATAAATTTTATAATAGAGAAAATTAAAATATAAAATTAATGATAAATTTCTAATGAAAATAATACTTTTTAATCAATCATCGTAAATGTAAAAGTTTTTCAAGATATGTGCATTTTTTGTATGAACAAGAAATATACCATATTTTATAGTAAAATTTTAGATGTGTTTAATCTTTATTAAAAGAATTGCATCGTGTGTTACATATGAAAGTAAAAAAAAAAAATAATGCTCTAGTTTGCCGTGGTACTTGAAAATAAAATATGATATACAATATTTTGTACTGAAAAAACAAAAACTCTTTCCCTATTTTTTACCCCTGGCTTGAAAGATTATAAAATTTATACGTGTAATTCAATTAATTACGAAAGCAATACATCTTTGCTTGTACAGAGTAAAAATATTTTTGATTGTGATTTTTCTATTTTAGCTTTAAGAGAAATATATTAGTATATCTTATTACTAAATGTATATAAATCATCAAAAAAATTATATACTCGTTTTAAAAATTACTTATTGTTTTATAGTACATTTTGATATAAATAAGCACTTATATAAACGTGTTTGTCAATACTTCCTTATAAAGTAAACAGAAGGAAAATAAATTATGTGTCGGCTCCAAAGTACGACTAGAGTTTACTCCTTAAGTACAGCTGTCTTATACATACATATAATACACACACATACACACATATATATATATTGATCTCTCTCTCTCTCTCTCTCTCTATATATATATATATATTGATCTCTCTCTCTCTCTATATATATATAGATAGATAAGTTGAATGATCTCTCTTCAAGACGATATGCTGAGAGAAATGCCAATAAGATCTGGTGGAATAATCTTAAGGATCTTTCCATGTGGCCAAGATGTAAAACAGTTGATGAGTTTCGTCTGACCACTGGACACGACTGTCTCTTAAAACATCTACATAGAATTCATGTTGCACAGGCCCCTTTCTGCACGCTCTGCGATTTCCGGGAGGACATGGATGCTGCCCACATTCGCCGCTGACCAGCCTTAAAGGGCTCCTCTTTATGTGACCGTTATTGGCCTACTAGGAACTTATTTGGTCCATAGACTTTTCTCGCCATTTTTATTTCATTTTTTCCCCCTTACTTTGTTTATATTGTCTGTCTTTGTTTTTGTTCCTACCCCCTTGTGGTGTAGTCCCCTGGCCATTGGAAATAATATATATACTTAATATACATCAATTATGTTACATAAATATTTGTTATTCATAGTATATGAGTACATTTTTAAGAAAGTTGATTTATTTCACTATTAATATCACTTTGAGTATTAATTACATTAATACTTTCGCCCTTATTAATCACTGTGACAAGAGACTTGTGGCAACTAAAATATGATACGCGAACGTTGGTAGATAACTGATTTACGAATCGTGAAAACGTAGCATCCATGTTTGTACCATACCTAATCATTCCCAGTGCTCTACCAGAAACAAAATCCAAATTAATCTCTGATTTTAAAAATTATACTTATCTCAATCCTTCACATCTTTATCGAAATCTATATTGAAATCTCCGCCAAGTATGAGTGAAAGTACATGATAGTGTTTTTTCAGTAGTTTAGAGCCATCTGCCGTATATATATGTATGCTAAAGCTCACATTCATTATTAATATAATTATGTATATATATATATATATATATATATATATATATATATATATATACATAAGATACATATACATATATATAAGATACATATATATAAGATATGTATATATATATAACAGTAAGTATTCTTAAAATTTAAAATAAAATGATTTCAAATCTTCATTATGTATCTTTTTATATAAGAAAAACATTCCAAATGACAGAAATGTTTCAACTTTTGGTTCCTTCAATTGTTTCTTTCTGTACTTTGTGAATTAAGAGAATGGTTGACAAACGGAAAAAATTTTTATGGAAAAAAATGGAAAGGTATATGATGTAAAATGTATTATAAAAAAATCCACAAAAATTTATTATTTTATAATAATAATTTCTTCCTTGGGATTTGTAACTATAAAATGGATTATTAATAATCATTTTCCAATTTCTCTTGACAACCGTTTATTTAAAAAGTGGCACTAGTTTATTGAAACCGGCAAAAAAAAAAGAAAAAAAAAACTAATAAATCCCAACTAAACTAAAAGATCAAATGTTCTAAAAAGGACAACTATTAATGGAGCTTTTTACAATAAACATAAAGTCAAATTTTAAACTAAATCATAATCATTATTGTTTTAAATAACAGTTTAAAATATCTCTTTTTCATTTAAAGTTATGCTCAGTGAAAAGCAAGTGACGGGGCTTATTCGGAGTATGAAACCCGTGACCTATGGAGCCGAAACCCAGTTACATAACTACTGCACAAATGGAGCACTTTTAGCTGGAGGCTGTTACTGGCTTATTAAGTTACTGCTACAGTACTCAAGTACCTTCTTTCTTCCAACAGCGATTTAGCGCATGCGCAAAGCACAGCATATTGTTTTTTTATTAACGCTTGTACAAACTTCAAAATTTCCGTCCTGGAGACTTTATATGAAAATCGATTCTAAAGGAGTAAACTCCAAAATAACATTTCTTTTTTTGGAGTCAATAATTATAAACAAAATAATATCTGTATCCTGTGCGTGTCACAAAGTTTATCAATTTTTTTGGTCTATAAATAAAATTGTATAGTTTATTTTTAAAGTAAGTTCATTTTTTTATGTATGCTTTGATTTCTTCAAAATTAAAAGAATATGAATCGCAAAAATAAAAGTAAGGTATTACAAGGGAAAACATAGATACTTAAAGGTAAAAAAACTGCTAGAAATATTCTATAATACTGATATCTTGAGTATTTTCTCAAAAACCTATAACTTAAAATTTGTATTAGGCTTTGAAAAAAATTAATACTAACATAGACAAGTAAGTAAGCTTACGTAAGAACTGTATGTATCTTATATAGAACCAAATAAGCGCATTTCCTTTATTGCTGGATTGTATAACTGTCAATTAAGTAAAGTAAAAAGTATAATTATTTCTTTAATGTTACGAAAACATTTACATTTACCTCCGCCTGTCAGAAGAGGTTTTGTTGCCAAAAAGATAGGTCACTGCGTAGAGAGGACTCTACGCATAAATGATGAATAAATACATGTAACCTTGGCAGAAAATGTATCGTCAATATTTTTGTCTGGCAGGAAATTTGGTGACAATTTTCATAGGATGGAAAATGTGGTGATGCCCTGAGTCAAATTTAGCTAGGGCAAGGTTCTAGAGAGCCCAATGCCTGACTGATGCAAAGTACGGATTGGAGCCCCAAACCTGAGTTTTCAGAGGGTCTTAATATTATGTGTTAGCCACTGGTCAAATCTAAAAGGTTATGAAGAAATAATTTGAGAAGTTATTTCTTGAAGCCTTTAAAGTGCTGAAATAAATCTGTGTGAAGGCAATATAGGTCCAGTGAAGCAAATTCGAGTTTAGCAGCAAATATACTTCTTCATCCACCTCATGTATTACAATAATTAAGAGTTTAAATTGTTTTTTTTTCTGCAAACGTGAACTTTGAGTTTGTTATTGTAAATTTGTATAATGTTACCAATTTTATGTAATGAATGCTTAAAATAGTATAAATAATTTATATCTGGATGTGTAACACATTACTACAATATTACTCTCTGTTGTTTCTATTTTATACTAAAATTGTAATACTCACAAGCAACGCCGCTCCGTTACATTATATTGATGATTTAATGTAAACATGGTGAAATGTTGGTGATTGATCCAAGATGGCATCGTTTTTAGTGACGGTGTTGGACCGTCGAATGACCATATGAATGCTTCTGGAAATTACTGGACAAATCTACTTATATCACAATATGTATGACGTAAGCGTATTTTCAAAGAAAAACCCGTGCAGACTATAAATAGAGAGTCACGTACCAAAACTAAGTTACCAATAGCCATGCAGCACACACACATCCAGCAAGTAAAATCCACATTATTGCTTCTACATCATGACATTTTTGCCAGATACAGGATTGAAGATTCCAGGTAATCCGTATGCCCGTAGAAATTTCCTATGCTTCCGAAACTGAGTTAGTATTTGTCTTGACCGTTGAAGAGTCGACCAGCGATTAGAGATTACTTCGGCTATTGAATAGAATGAATGAGTCAGTCTGACGGCATGGTGGAGAGGTTCAACCTGACTATCCTGAACAGCTTCTCTCTTTCCTGGTATCCAGTAATCAACAGGACTGAGACAAGAACTTTCCCTTTATCCTGCTTGCGTACAGGAGTGCCGTTCACGAGACCACTGGCTATTCCCCATCCCAGATGCTCTTCGGACGTGATCTTCGTCTGCCTGCAGATCTTCTGTTCAGCTGACCACCAGATGCTCCCTTGGCATCTGAGGAGTATGTCGAGAAACTCCAGGCATGGATGGAGGAAATACAACTGAACAAAAATTGCACGAAATAGATGACAAATTTTTCGAAACGTGTACGTGTGATAAAGACTTTACGGTCTGCTGAGGGGGCGCTTGTCTTTGATTGTTACTGCTTTACAGCATCTGGAAAGTGTTTAAGTTTTTATGAATCAGCCCGTATTATTGTTTAAACTATAACTAAAGTTGTTATACTATAAAATTTCAAATATCATTGTAACCCGCGTATTATTACATTTTGGAACGCATTTTTAATCCGAACATTAATGAATATTTTCTGATATGTGTAAATACAGAAATAATCCTGAGAGCTTCAGTCTTCCTTCACTCTTTCAAATCAACTGAACATAAACTAAAAATGGAATTCATATGCATCTTGAATCATTTAATGCACTGATTCAGTACTGTTGCTTCGTGGAATTATGTGACTTTTGGGATCCATTAATGCAAGATAATATTCCTATCTCGATCTGAAACGAATTCCTGAATAAACTTTCTAAACGAGTCGACTCAAAACATTTTTGGCATTCATTTAAGTGTCTCTTGAGGGGAATTACTTCTGATTGTGAATTTGCTTCTTAAAACAGCTAAAATCACGTATGTTATTTCAACAGATACTTCAAATTCAATTAACAACTGCTTTAATTTTATACAATGAATATCTGATATAAAACACACATTTCTCTCTCCTTCTCTGTTTAGGATCGAGGGTATGTTTATTGCATATACATGTTTTTATACTTTATTATACGTTATACATATTTATTATACTTTTTTGAACTCATTCGTACAGTTTGTAAAATTGTTACGTTGATGAGGGTTTGAAAAATTTTTATTTGACAGTCTCAAAGAGCAAGACAGTTCTTCAAAAGTGATGAAAATTTATTGTAAAAAAAAAGAACGTGGAAAAGAAAAGCCACGTGATTGAAGTGAAACTTGTTTGGCGACACTGACCGTATAAATGTAAGAATAGATCTAATTATATTAAACTACTGGGAGAACTTACTTTAATAAAATAAAATTCGAACCATTTATTGTATGAAAATGATATTTTTCTTGTAATATTTTTATTGTCACTGAAGTAGGATATAAAATTCCTCGATTGTAGTCAATCAAGAAAACGTGAGAAAACTGCATCAATCGTGGTTCCGTATCTTGTTGTTCCTTCACTAGAATTATTATTCATTGTCAAATCCAGTGTCCGTTTCGAGAATTCAATGACTTTGCTTCTTCTAAAGCAACATTAACTTTAAAGTCTCCAGTTAAGATAATCGGCTTTTAATCTTCATCGGATCTAATGATTGCAGTAGGCTCTGGTGTGTACAGCATTAAAACTTTATGGATGAAGATAACCGCTGCAACAGGACTACCTGGTGATATATAGACTTTCGGCTGGACTTGCTGCTAGTTTTTCTTTTAAAAATATTAGTGTTAAAAAAATACGAACAAAATTTGATCTATGTTTAAAAAAGGTTCGCCATCCCTGTTCTATATAGAAGTATACTATTTTTTTCTATACCTTGGAATAATACCTCGAATAACTGACTTACGTATTAGCGCCACTTCAGTAAAAAAAAACGGTTTGAAACATTAATTTTTACAAACTTATACAGAAGTGACATATCAGCAGTTCGTAGGAAAATTGATAAAAAATTGAATTTTAAAATCTAAAGCAAATTTCAAAAAAAAACTTTTCGTAGTGCATAGCATTATGACCTTTTGTATTTATGTGCCAGATTTTATACTTCTTGGTTGCTTAGTTTGGCCGGAATATATAGGTGAAACACACACACAAACACATGTGTTTAAAAATTTTGCATAATATGTCAGTAACGTAATTTTTCAAATGTAACCATCGAGATATTTTTTAAGAAAACTAAAAGTTTTACGAAGGATAGTAAATTTTAAGAGATAAATTTTTCAATGAGTTTCAGAATTCTATTTTATGCTTCATTATATCATATAAGATAACATTCAAGAACGGCATTTAAATGTTTTGCAAATAATTTATATTATAAGCTTACTTAAAATAATGCTAACAAAGTAAGAGCAATTAAATTTTTCACAAACATCAAGGAAATGTTTGTTTTCTTAACGGATGTAATAAAGATATGTGTACTTATAATGAAACAAAAATAAAATTTTCCACAAGGATTTTTTTTTTTTTTTTTTTTACTCAGCCAATTTGGTGATTTTCATTCGTTAGTCAACCTTCAAAGGTGGAACAGAGTATAAGTCATTACTCGAAAAAGTTGTTTGGCTCGAAAATATGTTTTTGACACCAAGCCCTTCACTTTGAATAAACTTACGTTTGCATTCAAGTTCAATATTTTGGGAGGGAGGCTTAATTTTTAAGGGAAAATTTCCAAATTTCAGTCATTGAAAACAAACAGCAATTTCTTTTTTACTGTGCGTAAATGAATTCTTGTAAAAAGCAATTTTATTTCAGCAATATGTTGTAACATTTTTTCGTTATATGTTTTTTGATTTATGTATTTTTCTGGTAGGAAGAGAGGCATTGGTCATCCACCTAAGCGTATTTTATATTTTTTGAATAACTGAATTAAATTAGTTTAATATACATTTCTGTTTTGCTTATATTTTATTTGATTATTCCTAACCATTTCTTGTTTAGATTCAATTCTGTGGTTCTTTTTTCAGTTTAAAAATATCTGATTTATGTTTAAGGCTGTGTCACGTTTATTATTCCTTTTTTCATTTTAAACCTTTATATGTATACATTTGATACTTCCGTACTGTTTCAAGTTTTAGATTTAAAGTTGTCTCATTTCTTTTCCAGGTTAAGAATTTCTGATAACTTTAATGTTGCTTGCAAAAAATTCACATTCTTTATTTTAAAAATGATAACCTAATTAAATCTAAAATCAGAAGCAATACACAACAATCAACTGTAAACATTTATAGGTGAACATGAAAAAAGAATATAAGTTACGCTGTGCCTTAAACCAATATAGAAATTACAATACGAATACCATTGAGACTACACAAAAAAATAAATAAGAAATTTTTAAACTGAAAAAGAGAAATGACAAAATTAGATCAATACGCGAAATAAAAATGTGTATCAAACTAATTTGATTTAGTTATTGAAAAAATAAAAAGTAGGCTTAGCTTGAAGAGCGTTGCATCTTCCAACTGTAATACTGTTTTAAAATAAACTCTATTATAAATACTTAAAATAAAAAAAAATAAAAAATTTAACTCAAAAAGAAAATGATGTAGCAGACTATAATGCTAGAAAAAAAAAATGTTACGCCTAAAAACAGGTAATTGAAATTTTCGAGGGCAAAGAATTCTAAAACAAATACACTGTGTTGCCAAACAAACAAACCTAAAATCCAGTTGTTGAAAAAAAAAAGGGAAAATCCCTTAAAAATTTAATTTTAAAAAATCTAAAGCGAATTTCGAAAAACACTCTTCGTAGTGCACATCATCAGGACCTAGAATAATTATGTGCCAAGTTTTATACTTCTGGGTTGCTTAGTTTGGGTGGTAGAGGGGAAACACACAGTCGAAAAGTTACCTTTATTAGTATAGATAATAATTATATAATATAATGTAATAGTAATTAAAAAAAAAGAATAAAATCATCGTATTGTAATATAAAAATTACTCATAAGAAAACTAATATAACATAATAATAATAAATAAATAACATAATAATTATAAATAAATAACATAATAATTATAAATGAATAACAAAGTAATAATTATAAATTAAGAACATAATAATAATTATAAATACATATAATATGTAATAATATTTATAAATAAATATAATGAAAAAACAATTATTATAAATAATAATTATTAAATGATTATTACATATAATCATTATAATAGTAGAATAATTGTATTTTTATGTTATATTATTGATAAAATAATTACATAATATATATTAACATTAATAATGAACATCAACTAAAAAGTACTCGAAACTTGCAATATTCCAAAAACTACAAAAATATATGCAGGTAAGCATAGCGTAATGTTTTCGTCCATCTTGGTGAACATATCGCTAAAACCGTGATAGTTCTTTTTATAGATAAACTGTGGGAGCAATCTGAAGTCGGATATACAAGATTACTGCAATTCATTTAGCTTCAGTTGGTGTTCCTTGTTGCGATCCTTCTCGAATCACGATAGCTCGGTCAGCTCCAAGATTATTTACTTCCATAATTCCTGGTGGATTCCACGATGACTATTAATCACAGGACGCGCGACCCATCAGATGTTTACTTTTTCTAATTCTTGGATTTCACGCTTTACGATGAACGATTAAGAAAACCAGGACATCATTAACATTCAAAAAATCGATTTTTCAATTTTAGAATTGGAAAATGTGCGTATTTTCTAAATCTCTAAAAATGTGCAATATTTATATGTTCGTTGATAAAATAACCTTAAAATGAGAAAAAGTAATTGACAAAAGTGTAAAAAAAAGTTTAGAAATGTTTAGTTTTTTCACTTTTTCTCCAATGCATAATTTTTTGCTTTTAGGTATACTTTTTTAAAAAAAGTTACACTATATGGTTCCAAATTTTTTATACTTCCATACAAGATACTTGTGCATATAGTTAACCTACTTTACATTTTTTAAAAAAGTTTTATGGTGAAAAAGGGGACAAAATAGAAATTTTCAAAATTACAAAGTTTTGTATAATTTTTTTAAGGAAACTGTCTTAATATTTTACTAAAAAAATAGGTTCACTATATTTTGTGTATTGTTTTATATATGTGCAAAAAATATTTTACGTATTTAAGAGGTATTTTTTTAAAAAAAAAATGGTGCCTAAACAAAAGATGTATTATCAAAAAATATGTTCATTTTAATTTAAACAGAAAATAAATTTCTTGTAACTAAAATTTTATTTTTGTATTTCTACAGAATGATTAAAATATCTTTATTTAAACCATAAAAAAATCTAAGCTCTATTACAAATTTTTGAAGTTGTATGTCCCATAAACGAAGATTCTTATTTTTGGACTTTTACTCTTTCGAGCGTGTCCTGGTACCTTTAATCATTAACTTACTTCAACGACAGGGCTTAAATCAGTGATACTCAACCTTTTCTGAGTGGCCCCGTCATGGCCATTGCACTAAGGAATTCATTTATTGGGAAACAATGTACTAAAAATCTAACAGGAAATTCTATCAATCAAGCATTCAAATATATCAATTTTGCTATTAATTTTTTCTTCTGATAGTAGAATGTAAGTAAGAGGTTTCTCCATGGATGAATGGAAATAGAAACGATCCCATTACTCAATAAAACAGGCATAAAAATAAGTGTTTTTGTGTGTGTATTTAATTGAAAGGTTAATACAGTATTAAAATAAAAGCCAAAAGGGAATTTAAATATTTTGATCAATCTTGCTTCGCTCAATGTTACTTTGGTCTTATAGTGTGTTCGCATGTTGCGGTCCGCCTTGAAATGCCTGTCATATGTATGTGGCCCGGCGGGAAACAAAGGTTAAGTATCCCTGGCTTAAATAGTAGTTACATTTGCATAAATTTAAGTCATCTCTACGAAAAAGGTTTTAAAACTAAAATCACATTTAAAGAATAGTTTCCCCAAGAGGATTAGTAGAATAACTCGAATAGTACCCGTTACACAAAATGATTGCCAACATAATCACCGAAAATGATGTCATCTTGGCTCTAACATCAACATTTCGTCAAGTTTTCTTTGAATTACCATTATAATGTAAGGGACGGCGTCACTTGCGAATATAAAAATACTATCGTAAATTAAATACAGCAGAGAATAATATTAACGCATTACAGATCCAGATATAAATTATTAACACTGGTTTAAACATACATCACACAAAATTCGTAACAATATTAAGTATGAAATGTGAATCATGTTGTAAAGAACATACTCAAGCATTTGTGTTTTGTAATGTGAATGAAATGATCTTTAATCCAATTATTGTGTGAAACGATAAAATATATTGTTTTATTGATAAAAATATATAGGTGCTCATCATGTTTTTGACTATACTCGTTAAAAATAGTTAAGCTATTTCATCAGTAGAATATATATAGTTAACGGCGTATCTTGTTAAATGCATTTCAATATCCTCCTTTATCGGAAAGAATTCCCCCCCCCCCTTATTTATGAAATATTGTATTGAATAAAACAAATTTTTCTCAAAGAACATAAATTAGAGACGTACTTCACTCATTGATTAAAGGTTGGCTCGTTCATTCTCTGAATATTTACAACATTTCTTATTCTCTTTGAAAATATTACTGCTGTATTTCGAAAAGAAATCTTGTCTCAAAAATTATCCTGTGCTCAACCAGTGTGAGGTCCATTTCATCCTTGTCAGTTGACAAAAGATCAAAATTAGAATATTTATATTAAAATAGCGTTCATGTTTCTTTAGTGCAAATATGATTAAAATTATGCAAATTTATAAATTTTCAATATCTATGCATATGCATTTACAGAACTGAGAGACGTGCTCCGCAAAACAATGAAAAGGAAATGTATTAAAAGTGTTATACATAAGAACTAAATTAAACAGAAAAAGTATATTAAATGAATTTTTTTTCAAGAGTATGTCTTACAAATGTTTTATAAGGAAATCTTTTGTATTTCTACCTCTGCATTTTACAAAAGGAAAATATTCTTATTCGTAATTGACATTATCAAATGACTGGACATTTTAATTCTTAAAACTTCTTAATTCTTAATTTTTGTTTTTTTATTATTTTGGTTTTCAAAATTTTTTTTTATTGTTCTCGTATTTATTTGTATTTTTG
>BMAV01010024.1:106391-120864 GCA_019973955.1 Trichonephila inaurata madagascariensis
TTCTTAGAATTTTATAGAATATATTTTTTTCTAAGTGGAAGTAATTTTTTTTTATTGTTGATATTTACTAATAACATTTTATATGACTGTAAATAATATAAAAAATATTAAGGGGGTCACTTCACGAAAATCGACGCTAAAATCGATTTTTCAATTTCGATTGAAAAATAAACTGCCACTCTTTCTCTTTCTGATACAGTTTAAATTTTTGTTCTAGCTGAATTAGAAGTATTTTTAATATTTTTTTCAAAAGTTGTTTACGTCTGTCAAATCTCAAAACAGCCGATTGCCACGCCCCTTTCAAATCAAAACAAAAGACACATGCTACTTTTCAGCCTTGTCAAATAACTTAAATTGATTAAAAGTATTTATTTTGATCGGCAAATCAACTGGGAAAGAAGTGAAGTGAATAATTGTAGCTGTTTGCTTACTTCTTGGTAACTCACGTTCTGCTTTTTTTCGTTGAATATAACGAATTTTTTTCAGTTTTCATCAGATATAAATTCACAATATCTTCTTAATATGCCTCGGTTTTCCAACAAAACCTTTAAAAAAAGAAAATTTGCAGCAAATTCTAAAGATTCTTCAACTTCTGAGTTTTTGAATAAAGGAGAAAAACAACCTGCCAGTACGTATATTAAGAATTCATCATCAAAATCAAAATTAGGTAAGTTTAATGATGAGTATGTTTCGTTTTTAAATTCATCTGAAAACTTTTGTGAAATAATTGACATTCCGCTGTTTTCTAGTGTATTGAAACAACATGTATTATGTATAAATTGTAAAAATCAAAGTATTGACATTAAGTTTAGTCGCCAAATTCAGGGTTTGGCTACAGAGTTGATAATATGTTGTGACTTTTGTGGTCTTATTCAACCACTTCTCAATACCAGGTTTACTAACACTGTGGTTAATAAAAAAGATACAAAAGTGTATGAAGTGAACACTAGACTTGCATATGCTATGAGGTCAGTTGGAAAAGGTGAAGCAGCTGCGAAAGTATTTTGTGGAGTTATGAATTTGCCACCTCCACCAAAGCGGTTTTATGAGTCTTTGCATGCATTAAATAATGCTACAGAAAAAGTAGCAAAAGTGTCTATGGCTTTAGCTGCTGCCGAAACACTATCATTTAATAATGGTAACCCAAATGTACCTGTGGCTATAGATGGTACCTGGCAAAAAAGGGGCCATACTTCTCTCAATGGTGTTGTTACGGCAGTTAGTGTGGACATTGGGAAAGTAGTTGATGCCGAAATATTATCGAGGAAATGCTCATGTCATTTTAACGGCAACGTACATAGTGATGAGTGTTCGGCAAATTACTTCGGAAATAGTGGGGGAATGGAAGTTGAAGGTGCACTTCGTATCTTCCATCGTTCAGAGATACTACACAATTTGCGATATACGCAATATTTGGGTGATGGGGATTCTAAAGCATACAAAGCAGTTTTAGAATCTAAACCTTATAAAGATGTCAAAATTGAAAAATTAGAATGTGTTGGTCATGTTGAGAAAAGGATGGGTGCACGACTCAGGGCATTAAAATTAAAATTAAAAGGCAAAAAGCTCGAGGATAAAAAATCTCTAGGAGGCCGTAATAGATTGACTGATGCAGAAATAGACAAATTGCAGAGATATTATGGTTTAGCTATTCGAAACAACTCGGGAAATTTGTCAGCCATGAAACAAGCTATTTGGGCTATATTTTTTCATAAGATCTCAACAGATTTGAATCCACAACATGGTTTATGCCCCTTGGGAGATGATTCGTGGTGTGGATATAATAGGTCTAAACTGAAAGGTGATACATATAAACATAAACACAATTTACCTATTGCAATTATGCATTGCATAAAAAAAGTATTTAGAGATCTTTCAAGCCCTGAACTTCTGTCTAGATGCTTGCACGGTAAGACACAAAATTGTAATGAAAGCTTAAATAGTGTTATATGGTCTATAATTCCAAAAACTGTTTTTGTACAATTGGGAACTTTAAAAACCGGAGTATATGAAGCTATATCTATATATAATCAAGGATTAATTACCAAATTAAAAGTTTTAGATTTATTAAATATTCAACCTGGGTTTTATACATGTCGAGCATTGCAAGAAGCAGATCACACACGTATAAGGAAAGCGGAAAAGGCAATTTCACAAAGAACCAAAGAAGCTAGAATTAAAAACAGACAGTTAAAATGTAAACTAGAAGATGATCTTGCAGATGATCCCAGCAATACAAGTTATGGTTCTGGTATGTATTAGTTAATTGTATGATGTTTTTACTTTAAATTTTTATTTCTCAAAAGTGTAAATTTCAACACAAAAGGATCATTTTTGAAAAAACTACTTATTTAATAGCTTTGAAATTTTGCACATATATTAATATTATACAAATAAGTGTTTTAATGGGAGATTTTGTCAAAAACATTATTCAATAAAAAGTTATGGATTAAAATGTACAAGAATTTTCAGCGTTTTAAAATTTTTGACGTGTTACTCAACGTATGAATTTTTTTTAAAAAAACTAATGAACATTTTAAAAAATGCTCCCATTACAATAAAGAAAACAGTACAATAAATGTACCAAAAAAAATTCATAGCTGTACAACTGGTCAATTTTTCAAAAATGTTCCTTACGCTTGATCCTTTTTAACATTGCGGAGATAGGAACAGATCATGCACATATAAGGAAAGCGGAAAAGACAATTTTACAAAGAACCAAAGAAGCTAGAATTAAAAACAGACACTTAAAATGTAGACAAGAAGATGATCTTGCAGATGATTACAGCAATCCAAATTATGGCTCTGGAATGTATTAGTTAAAGGTAAGTTTTTACTTTAAATCACTATTTCTCAAAAGTGTAAATTTCAACACAAAAGGAACATTTTTGAAAAACCTACTTATTTAATAGCTTTGTAATTTTGCACATATATAAATATTATACAAATAAGTATTTTAATGAGAGATTTTGTCAAAAAAATTATTCAAAAAAAAGTTATGTATTAAAATGTACAAGAATTTTCAGCGTTTTAAAATTTTTGACGTGTTACTCCACATATGAATTTTTTTAAAAAAAACTAATCAAAAATTTAAAAAAAGCTCTCATTAAAATAAAGAAAACAGTGCAATAAATGTACAAAAAAAAATTCATGACTGTACAACTGGTCAATTTTTGAAAAATGTTCCTTACACATGGTCATTTTTAACATTACGGAGATAGGGAAAATGCTGCGTGAAGTGACCCCCTTAAAAGTTAATTTTAAGCAAATTTCTTTACAAATTAATCATTTTTTCACAATGCAGTCATTTTGACTGCTTTTGAGCGTTATAGGTATGTATTAAGTTTTAGTCTTTCTAGTGTTAACAAAGATGGCTGTTTTAAGGTTCCAAAAATTTTAAAAAATATAAAACTCATTTTTTTTACAATTTTTTTTAAAACATTTATTTCGAAAGCATTGCGTACAACAAATGTTTCACTTTGAGACATATTTCGTTAAAAAACCAAATAAAAAAATATATAAAAGATTTAATAATGAAAATATAAATTAATACATTTTCTCCTTTAAGCAGTAATTTAAATGATGAATCGAGGATAATTAGATCCCAGCTAATTCAATATCTTGTTTTCCAAGCACACCCATGCCAAAAAGAGAAAAATTATAATTGGTTGAAATTATGGAAAAAAACCCCATTCGGTAGCGTCTGGAGACTTTTTCAATTAGACAAACTAGCCCAATCGCAAAAGTCCTACTTCTATTCCTTGGAAAAAAATTTCCTTTTACTAAAGTTTCTACTTGTGCCGACATTCATAAATGTAAAGTCAGCAAATTCCCCCAGGATCCATGATCTTGCACATCAGCAAATCAAATTAGACCTCCGAAAATATAAAAAAGAATCTTGTGAAGACCGCTTTGCAAGATCGTTTGGAAAAATCATATTGGGATCATCATTTTTTTTTCTATTTGAAGGGTTATATTACAGATGTTACAGACTCTGTAAATTAAAGTTACTTTACTGTTCGAATTAATTGGGAAGAACATATTTTTCTTGGCTGAGTTGGTGATGTCCCAAACTGTTATACTTTGCGTTCCATGTAACACGTATTACTTTTACTTGTTCAAAAATGGATATTACTCTGAGGGGAAGTATTCTAAGATAATCGCTTTTAACGAACACACATTGATGACTGTGAGAGATATAGCTACGGTAGTTGGAGTGGGCAAATCAAATGTTTCAAGAATTTTAACATTTCATTAAGAACATTTCAAGATTCCGGAACATCATCTCTAAAAAGAAAAGGAAAATGAGGGTGCAAGTGGAAAACTACTCCAAGAACTAATTAAACTCTAATACGAAATTGAAAAATAAATGTTAGGATAACAAGTACAAACCTTTTAAAGGATTCATTAGAGTATAGTCTTGAAGTGGATGCCTCAATTGTATGCAAAATATTCTAGAAGTTGATCGTAAGGCAACAAGTTCGTAGATAAAATAATTTATAACTCAGAAAATGATCCAAAAACGCTTATCATGCGCCGAAAAATGCCGATGGACTATTAACGACTAGAAGAAGGTAATTTTCAGTGATGAGACACATTTATTTGTGCAGGAATACAAATCAAGTGTAGTAAAACAAAGTGAAAGTAATACTCTGTTATACCAGATCATATCCAACAGACTGTAAAACAAACTTTTGAAGAGATATTTTTGTGATATTTTCATAACAGATGGCATTGGAAATTTAGTTCCTATTAAAGACATGTTGAATTTTGTCAAATACATAGAAATATTGTGTGGTACAATTCATAATAACATTTGACGGAACATTTCAAAATGACTTGGCTCTTTGTCACAATTCGATACCAGCCTAGACTTGCATGCGGGAAAATAAAATGCAAGTGTTTGTTTGTCCTGAAAATTCACCAGACCTAAATCCTTTTGAGAACATATGACATATTTTCGATTAGCTAAGATGAATAGTAAGGTAATAGAACCGATGATCAAAATTGCTATACATGTGTAGTTTCTAGATGATAAAGTCAAGAATATGTACGATAAATTAACGAATTTAGTGCCGAAACCTGTTCAAGAGGTCATTTCTGCTAAAAGAGGACATACTTAGTATACTCTGGTATAGAGATTTTTTAGTCTATTAAAGTAACGTAATGATTAAAAGCTACGGTTTTTGACACCAAAAACCCAATTTGGCCCAATTATTTCTAACAGTATAGTATATAAGTTAGGAAAAATATTATATTATTCAATTAATATTAGAGATAAAACACAATGCTTCAAAGAAGGAGACACATTTTTGATAGATTCCATTCCAATATTTGTGTACGTTATTTTTACAAATAACTAAACAAGGGGTGGCCAACCCGCGGCTCTGAAGCCGCATGTGGCCCACCTTAAATAATGCTGCGGCCCACGAGATTCATTACAACTTTACAAAATACGTCTATTTTGTACAATATTTTTTGTTTCCAGTGGTTTTTTTAAGTAAAAAATCCCTTAACTGTTTCTATTTTATCACGTTGCTTCTGGTACTACGAATCATTTTTTTTTCTTTTTCGAAAAGGAAATTTATCAAATATAAATCGCGCTGGAAATAAACGAAAACTTACAACATCAATTACGATGCTTACATACACGCATTTAGATAGACATGAAAAAGCTAAGTGAAAGAGTTAGAAACAAGTATCTCACTAATTAAATAAATTAAATATTATTCAATCATTACATTATTATTATTATTGTTATTATTATTGTATCTATATCTATATACACATGAAAGAATGAAAACAATATAAAAATAAATCATTCTGTTTTAAATTTTCACTCCAACAAATATTTGTATCTGGTTTAAATCTAATATAAATATATATTTTTATCTGCGGCAGTGAAATTATAATGTTTTTCTTAAGTGACCCACCAGGTCATTTGGGTTGACCACCTCAGAGCTAAATGTATTTCTTAACACTAGAAAGACCGAAACATAATATATACCTATATTGCCCAAAAGCAGCCAATATGAGTGCATTGTTAAAGAATGATTAATGTGTATAGAAATTTGTTTAAAATTAACTTTTAGTATTTTTTATATTATTTACAGTCATATAACAAGTTATTAACAAGTATTAACAATAAAAAAAATTACTTTACTTGGGAAAAAAATACATTCTAAGAAATTGTGCATTATGTGTAATTGTTTTTCTAATTGAAATTAAAAAAACAGTCACAATGACTTCCTTGGGCAGTCTAGTGTTAAATTAGATGATCACTTGAAAGCATGATTTACTTGAGGTATTCAAAATTTACATGACACCCTTTCGATGGGGCAGTCTGTTAAATTAAAAAATAAATATAGAAATTAATTGTTGACTTTGATATATTCTTAATGGAAAGGGGGACTAAAATTAGAGCTGATTCAATGTATTACTAGTTTAAATTACCTCAATTCTAAAGATATACAGTGATCTGTCAGTTACAATGACACTCGGTGATAAATCAGTTGAAAATAATCGAGGTTTACTTGCTCTGCTTTAAGATCATTACTAATTCCATTAAAAAATAAGTATTAATTTAAACTTGAATATATCCTGAATTGAAGTTCTAAAAATATAAAATGATTGACTTGGGCAACTACTCTTTAGTGACAAGTGAGTTTCTAGAACTGTTTCTTTATCGACCCGTTGCAAATAAGTTTCTGTATTTCCTTGAAGCATTTTCAAATATCCGCTGCAGCAAAAGTGTGGTATTGATTCCTTAATAGCAACTTACAAATCTGAAAATGTGAAACAAAAATTTCCAAAAAAAAAAAACCCGATAAATTCCATTTAACAAATAGTTCGAACATTGTTCTTGCTGTATTGTGTCACAATTTATTGTTAAATAGTTAGGGTAAACTAGAGCGTGAAATTTGGAAATCTCCTGTAAAGATTGAATATTTATTGTTGCAATTAATAATAATGCATTTATATATTTCTAATACAAGATAAACAGCAAAATGAATGTTACAATAAGCGTATTTTTTACCAGTATTTTAAACAAATGAATCTTTTTCTACATTTAAGAATACTTAAATTCAAACCTTCATTACAGTTTTGTATAAAATCAAACCAATCTATTATACAATCACGATTTGTATTCTTTTTGGTTCGAATTATTTCAAAAAAATAACGTTTTATTTTTAATCTTTACTAAATAGCTAGATTTTTTTTGTAAAAAATATGCCTTAAAAGCTTAAGTATTTCATGACAGATGCAAGAACTAACGATAGCAATTTAAATGTTCTAAATGTGTAACTTTGTGTGCTGAAGCGGTCAAATTGTCCATTTTTTAAAGTGAAATATTCATATCAATTGCATATTTAATTTTTTGTAGATATGTATCATTGGATACATGAGATTCTTTAGTAAGCTCAATTCCTTGGGTAATGACTGAAATTATCATAATTTTCGTCTAAAAGTGTGTTTTTTTTTTTTTTTTTTTGAAAGACAAAAATAATGCAGGACTGCTATTAACTTAGAGGAAAGTCTGGACGACATGTAATAAGAGTGCATTTAGAAAGCAACAACAAATATGAAAATCAATTTTAAGCACTACTTCAAAAGGAAAATAAACACTTCTATCAAATTTTCGAAAAATGGTAAATATATTTTCCTATTATAATTTTTGTACGTCATTTTGAACATCGTTTAAAAGTGATTATGGTTATATAGATAACCAAGTAATTGAAAACGTTCAAGACTAAAACATTTTTCCTCGCAAGTCTTTTTATTTAAAAATAAAAATAGAATCAGGAGAATGAATTTAAAATCTATTGGTCCCAACAGAAACAAAAAAAGTGTTCTTTTTCTTTTCTTTTCTCAATCGCTATCTTTATTCGACTTTTGCTCTTTTCAGGAAGTTTCTATTTTCAAACAAGTAGATACACAAAACCACGGGATTTCCTTGGCTATTATAATTTTGTACCTCAGTAAATCAGATAAGCAACTTAAGAAGAAAAATATTTTTACTATCTACAAAATATCGAAAACTGCCATGAAAAGTACACCCAAGCGAATTACTTTTCTTTCACTGCTGTTGAATCAGAACATGGGGGAGAAATTGAAATAAATGCAGTGAGGTATTCATGTTATATTTTATAATTAACCTATTATAGGATTCCTTTAACTTTTAAACTCCGAGAGAAAGTTGCTTAGCAGTCTTTATAGAAGGAAAATAACAGAATTAAAAAATATATATAAACTGTGTGTGTTTTGTTATTTATTTATCATTGCTCCATTATTTTATATTGTATTATAAAGGAGCACGCAATCTCACTAAAAACTCATTTTATTGTGTACCATTTAAAATTGTATGTAAAAACTTTAAAATACTCTACAAAAGTAAACCACTTCTTTCAATTTAACAATATTTTATAAAATATTATCAAAAGTTCCATCATATAATTTGAGATAGGGATACTGAACCTTTTTTTCTGCTGGGCCGCATACATATGTTTGTTATTTCACGCGGGCCGCAACATGAGGATAAAAGGGGGGGGGGAGAGCAGGGCTTTAAGACCAAGATAACATTGGAAATTTAAAAGGGGGAAAATTGGACAAAAAAATAAAACCCCCTGTTTTGCTTTTTTTAAACAATTATGTTATATATATATATATTTATTTATTTTTGGCACTAATACTAAGTTAAAAGCATTTAGGAAACACTCCTACACAATTTCTGTATCAGTAAACGGTTTCATATGATTACCAATAATATAACAAACTTCATAGGATGTCTTTGTTACCGTTGTGATATTCACACTGACAAAACACTTTGTTGTTGTTGCAGAGATTACTCAAGAGAAATCCTATTTATCACCTCTTGAAAGAGATCGTCAAGGCAAAGTGTCATTGAATGATTCCTGTTTATTGGTATTTTTTAAATACAGCACACATACGTGACAAATTAAACAATTACTGATCCATGATTGTTTTTCACTACACAATAGTCAAAATCGTCTTGAAACGATCTATTTTCTTTGAATATTTTTCGCTTGCAAGATAGGAAACATAGTTAAAAATTAGTTCCACTCATAAATTGTCGTTACTTTACAGTTATCTGTTATCACTAACCGTAACCGTTCAAAGTAGAAAAAGAATATCAATTTGTATCCATGTGACACCGACAGCAAAAAAGCAAAATTGATATATTTGATTTCTTGATAAAGAATTTCCCACCAAATTTTTAATGCAATGCTTTTAAATAATTAAATTTCTCAGAGCAATGGGCCATGAGCGGGCCACTTAAAAAGGTTCGGTAGGCCGCAGGTTGAGTATCGCTGATTTGAGACCTCAACTAACTAAAGACAGACTAACACAGTGTTTCTCAAACTATGGGGCACGTATCCCCAGGTGGGCGTAATAACCCTGAGGGGGGCGCGAGCCTATTGAAAAGCATAAAACAAAAGATTATTTAAAAGAGAATGACCAATTTACTGAAAGTAAACAAACAAAATACATTCTGACATAATAAAAATAAAATACACATTTACACTGATATAATAACACTTACAAATATATCAATACAGAGAAATATATTTTATAATTAATTTAACAATACTATATGGTAAGAACAAGTTTAATAATTACCAGTGACTCCATGGGCTTGTGTTAAATATAAAATTAAAAACAAAAATGAACACTTGTCTTAATAATTTTTACGGTTTATAATTAGTCCCTTTTAAATTCCGATTAAAAATTACGCAATTCGCTCCCCAATGCCACCGTTTAATACGTATATGAGCGTATGGGGTGTATTGGGGGGCGATAGAAAAGGAATATAGATAAAGCAAATCCTCTGAAATAAGTAAATCCTTCGGAAACACTACGAAGGTCATTTTATTGCATTCCAAAGCCATCGGAATAATTTTATGAATAACAGTGCACAGATAAGATAATACTTCGGAAAAAAACGTACATATACGTCCGGGGCAATTAACACACAGGTTGAGTGAGACGTTTATATACGCCGGCGTCACTTAAGAGGTTAAAGTTATATTGTAGGTTTAGCGTGTCAAAATACAGTATTATAGAATTCAATATAATATATAATGCCTCTCTACTAAACCATGACACGCACACATATGTATATATATATATATGAAATAATCGTGGCCAGAAAAATAAAGAGGCTTAATCGTAATCACATCATTTATTTGGGTATGGTCCTCTTACAAGTGCCAAAATACAAGAGAGGGAATTAATCAAATATCAAATTTTATATACACGGAAGAACAGAGGAAAATTACAGTCACTTGTTTAGGTGAAGGGAATAATTAGTTATTTATAGAAATGATATCCTTGTTTATTGAATATTTAATCCCGGTTGGCAAGGTGCATGGAAACAATTAATGATCTTGTATTTTTTTTGGTATCGCCGATTAATCTATCAAAAATTCAAGGTCTAAAGAATCAGTAATAAATATACCAACGTGATGCTTTTAATGCTTTAGAAAAAGATAAATTGAGACGCGTTTCGAAATAGATATTAGAATTTATGAATTGGTTGTTATAAATAAAGAAGATTCAAATTATGAGTAGATATCAATATAAGTCATCATTAAGTATATATATATATGTGTGTGTGTGTGTGTGTGCGTGTATAATTCATTTAAATTTTTTCTCGAAATACTTTAATACAAAATAAATATAACATCACATCTCCAAGACTTCCCGTGATAAATATATTTTTATTTTATCCGCTAAATGACCTACAGTTTCTCCCCGAAAACTAAAAAGGTAGCGTTTTAAAAACTTATGATGCCATACTGACCCCGCGAATTCGGACCAATCAAAAAATCCATTAACGGAATTGATTTGTTTCTAACAGCTTCTTGTTGAGGAGAACTATAAAAGGTTGAGATCTCAGGGACTGGATAAAGGGTGCTTTTGTGAACTTTTTGTAAATTGTACGTATTAATATTTTGTTTTGTCTTGTCATGTTTGTTTTTTGTTGGTGTTTAGTGAGTGTTTTCCACATAAGTAAATGTGGATTTCTAATTACATGTTTTCTCCTCACTTGTAAGCGCACCAGAAAACATCAATGATGAATTAATATATTTCTCTCTTTCGTAAATGCTCAATCAGTTAATGTGTGCCCTTTTCTAAGTATCAGAGCACGGCGCGTAGAACAACGTGTTCTATGAATGTGTTCTTTCAATGTGTGAAATAGGAATGATCAAGACATCAAACTCGTGGTTGGTGATGTCGAGATCAAAATTCGATTCAATAAGATTTCAAGCAAAACTACTAGCTGTTCACAGGGAAGCCCCTATTTTATTTGTAAAATGCTGGATTACAAATTTTTTTCAGGATACATACGCCCTATACAAGATTTTAAAATGCAATGTCGTCTTTCTTCAAAAAACAATTTGCCAACGGCAAAAAAACTTAATGGAATATATTTGCTTTCATTTTCTCTTTGAGATGGTAAAATTCATTAAAAATGAAATCTTCAGAATAGTGTAAACAGTTCAATTTTATATTTGTATGAGTAAAATTCCTCTAAATCATCATGCCAGATCGGCCGTCTAATAATCCCTTGGGGATTATTTCAAAGGGAAATCCGTCACCCGCGCAAAACGGGCTGCGCGGCGGATCAGAACTCGGTTAGACTTGCGTAAAGTGTGTCCCGTTTTTGTGATGTAACGTGTATATGTTTAAATAATTGTTAAACTATAATAAATTTGTTTGGCGAAATCAAGGCGTAATTATTCAAATGATGCAAACCTTACTGGCGCAGTTGGCAAACGTATTAAATTAACGTAAATTAAAAAAAAAAAAAAAAAAACGTAAAGCACTCGTTTTCACAAAAACGGTAGTCATCACTCTTGGAATAAAAAAATAAGGTAAGAGCCTCATTTTAGAATATGACTCCTCAATTTGTGATCAGAAAGAAATGAAATATTAATTTATGTCGACGAGTTCTCGAAATGAATATGTAAAAAAAAATTTTTTTTGTACGCCAGTGCTTATATACTTTCGTTTTGCCATATCAGTAATATAAATGGTAAACTTGTTTGGATACGGCAGTATTCGGTAAATTTCGTAAATAACACGACCTGTGTTAAATATATTAGATAATTAAATTTTGTTGTTTGTTTGAATACATCAGTATTCTATATACATGATAAATTTTTGTTTGAATACGCCAGTATTCGACAAATTTCGTAAATAGCACGACATGTGTTAAGTATTTAAGATAAGTAATTTTGTTTGTTGTTGAAATACATCAGTATTTTAAATTGTAAATTTGTTTGGATACGCCAGTATTTAATTAAAAATATAAGAACCATTTGTTGTTTATTTTATATACGGTATTCTTGTGTTAAATAAGTTCTTGTGTTAAGTCTTGCATACACCAGTGTTCAACAAATTTTTGAGATTAATAACATTCAGATTAATTTTGAAGTTACAAGTTATTCATATTTAGAGTTTTTCCCCCCGCTAGAAGTGTTAATTGAAATATTTGGTTGAATCATAATGTATTCCAAAGACTATTTTTACGAGTAATCTGAATGTAGTAGCAATACTGTGAAATTATATGATACATGCAAACCTTTGTAGCGATGAATCAATAATAACCTCTACACCGGAAACCATTTTTTTTATGTCGTTGTGGAACAGTTTCTTTTTGATTTATTGAATTATATTGCGAAGCATTTTTTTTAATAAAAATTTTTGAGGAATTGTTTCGGAAAAGTAATATTTTCTAACTTTGTGAGATTTTGATTGGTTCTCATGTCATAAAATGCCATTCTAAAAAAAAAATTTCCTTTACTTAAGATTGAGATAATGTATAAGTTGTGATTTTTTTTTCTTTTGATTGTCATATTTTACTCTATTTTATTTGTGATTTAATTAATTACGATATAATACTTGCGTATGTTTATACTAAACGATATCTGATTTTGTATTTGGGAACTTAAGATTGCATTAATATCATATGACATAACTTAAATGTGAAGTTTTAGTTTAGTTATATATTGAGAGGAATAGTTGCAACAAAAATTTATTTATTTTTTCTTTTTTCTTCCTCATTTTCGTGATTTTATTATTGAGTTGACAGGTAAACAAGTAGTAAAAATGGCTTATTTAGGTAAGGCACGAAAGGAGGACCTTAAGCTATTGGCAGAGGAGCTGAATCTTAATGTAGGGGATAATATGAAAATTGCAGATTTGAGTAAACTAATTATCACACACCCAGATTATGATGAGGAGTTTAGCAAAAATCTACTCACAATTAAAGTAGAGGATAGAAAACTTCGAGAACAACAGGAAGTGATTCGTAAACAACAGGAATTGGAGAAGGAAAGGCTTGATCGCGAATTTCAGTTAGAAAAATTACGATTGGAGAATGAAAGGATTAAGGGGTTAACTAGTACACCTGAGGCTAAAGTTAGCATCTATGAGTTAACGAAAGTTGTACCCAAATTTGAAATGAAAGATGGGGACATAGTTTTGTTTTTTACCTTATTCGAGTGACAGGCAAAGAGAGTTAGCATCGAAAAAAGACCCTGGGTATTGGCTCTTATGCCAGGTGAAATTTACCAATTAATGGCTCGTGAAGCAGAAGAAAAATTTCACGACTATGATTATATTAAAAGTCTATTGCTAAAACGTTTCAAACTTAGTGCAGAGATTTTTCGGCAGAAGTTTGTAAAACACCAGCGGAATCCAGCTCCATCTTGGCGTGATTTTGTTTTCGAAATAACCAGCTATTTTAAAGAGTGGCTTGGAGGTCTTGGCATAAATGATTTTAAGGGATTGAAGAACCTCATGATTACAGATCAGTTGAAACGACGTGTCCCTGGTGACGTAAGAGAACAGTTTGTCGACAACTGGGTTAAATCAATTGTTCCTGGTGACCTAGCTGACAAGCTAGATGAATACGAAAGCGTGAGAGCTAATGTAAAGGGAGCCCATTCGAACGATACCAGGTACAGGCCGACAAATAATAAGTTTGTCTCGGATAATAAGGGCGCTAGTCTGCAACCAAAATATGTTTTAGGAAAGCGAAATTACTGATAGAGTTAAACACGGGAACAAGTAGAGGTCTTAAGCCTAAATGTTTTATTTGTGAAAATGTAGGACATTTGGCTCGAGAATGCCCGAAAAATACAAGAAAGACACCACCTCGAAATGCCAGAAGTAACATAATTACTGCTAAGGGAACTGAAGGAGAATCTACCAAAGAAGTGGTAACTGCTACAGTCTCAATATCAGTCTCCGTTCCCATCAACACAAGGAATGGAATTGATGATCTTCAGTTAGTTGATATCAAATGTGGACAAACGTCCATAAGAGCGGTAATCGATACTGGAGCACAAATATCAGTCTTACGCGAAGACTTGATTGGTAAAGGTTGTGGAGAAGGTGAGGGAATTATCCAAATCATTTCAGCATTTGGTGAAAAGGAAATAGC
>BMAV01010024.1:122408-140523 GCA_019973955.1 Trichonephila inaurata madagascariensis
TGAATGTGCTCTGATTTTTGGTTTTGTTTACTTATATGGTTTATACTGTACCAAAACATATATGTGATTTACCAGTAATTGTATTGTTATGTATATTCACTAAAAGTGTTTTTAGAAGCATAAGTAAAGAAATAGTAATAATAATTAACATACATGTAGAGTATTCATTATATGTATTCTCTTGGGTTTTCTTTTCTTTGTGAAATTCCTAATTCTATTATGTGGTCTTTTGTAATGTATGTATATATATGAGTCTCTGAGGAATTATATTATCTGGGGCTCTGCACGCTAACCAATTTTATATTATTTCTCTCTGAATTGTATCCATGTATTTTTTTTGTTTTTTTTTTTTTGGTCTATTTTCAGTCGCATCGTCTTCAGACGGATGCTTTTCCAATGGGGGAAGGAGTAAGATTCCTCTAAATCATCATGCCCGATCAGCCGTCTAATAATCCCTTGGGGATTATTTTAAAGGGAAATTCGTCACCCGCGCAAAACGGGCTGCGCGGCGGATCAGAATTCGGTTAGACTTATCTAAAGTGTGTCCCGTTTTTGTGATGTAACGTGTATATGTTTAAATAATTGTTAAACTATAATAAATTTGTTTGGCCAAATCAAGGCGTAATTATTCAAATGATGCAAACTTTACTGCATGTTTATATTTTTATTTAAGCTCAAATACAACAGAGTTTATTTTATTTATTTTTTGCTGGTCTGTCTCATGACTGGTTAAGTAGCAAGGAACCAGGAGGTGTTACTTATTTTGGAGATAGTTGCGTCCACCCAATACTAGACTCCTTTGTCAAAATTCTTATGTTGATACATGAGATATTTTAAGTTTAGAAAGGTAAACAAGACCTTCCTTAACTGTGGGAAACGTAACAAGGCTCATTTTACCCCTGACCTTCTTTCTTGCTGGGGCCTTGTAAAGGAGAATTTGTATTCGAATCCCTTTCTTGTTTTGGACTTTTTGTCAATTA
The DNA here is from genome assembly GCA_019973955.1 of Trichonephila inaurata madagascariensis. Classification (NCBI taxonomy): domain Eukaryota; kingdom Metazoa; phylum Arthropoda; class Arachnida; order Araneae; family Nephilidae; genus Trichonephila; species Trichonephila inaurata. Next base: position 123,389 of record BMAV01010024.1, read on the forward strand.
ATGATCTTGTCTAGTTAGTTCAGATATTAAAATTAACGACAACATTAGTAAATTATATTGTTTATTATTCCAATTAACTTACATTCCATTTCAAAATACATAGTCTGTCTAAAAAGTAACGAGAATGAACTGATAAAATTATCCTCATATAAATTATACGAAATATTAAAATTTACCTTCCTACACTCGAAGTTATGTCACTCATTTATACAGTAGTAAATCGAGTCCTGTCTTGCACCTCAATATTTTTTTCACATTTCTTTCGCTCTGGTTTCAGATATGTATTTCAATTTTAGAAATAAAAAGATTTTTTCCCGAATAAAGTCAAAGATTAGCAATTGGAAAGTAGAAAAGTAAACATGTCATTATGAATGAAATTTACTGATACATTTGGCTTCCTAAAAGTGGTTTCCCCAAAAGTCCTCCTTTAAGTGGTTTTTTTTCAATAGTCCTACTTCCTTTACTGTCCAACGTTCTCTTTTATTATTTTTATGTCGCAGAAGCGGCACGTGATTTTCAATTTGTGATGTGACGTCCAAATGTTTTTTGCATTCTCTTTGTTTTCACCCCTACTCTCTGCTCTTGAAAGTCCAGCATTTCTTGAAGAATCGGAGAGTTTCATTTGGTAAAAAGATGGAAGATCCTTTCGATAGAACCCATTCTTCATAACAATGTTCTATTTTGGGTTACCATTCAAAGTCCCTATTCTTTTAACAATATCCACTGCTTGTGCTTGAGATGTATATTTCATTTTTAAGAATAAACAGTATCTGTTTGTAATTGAGTCAGATGTTTAACGGTGAAAGTGGAAACGTTGGAATGCTATTAATAAAGAAAAGTGTTGATACATTTGTCGAACCGTTATTTTTTAAAAGGATGTTTTGAGTGGTTCTCTTTCGATGATTCGGTGAGCAACTTTTCCCACAGTTCAACCTCATTTGCAATCCAAAGTTATTTTTTTAATTCGTGCTGAGAAAAGATGCACGTTGTTTTCCATTTGTGATGTTCGCCTTTGTTCTGAAAGTTCTTGAAGTCGATGAGTTTCAGCTCGTAATGAGATGGAAGATGTTTTCGATCGATGGTAAGACCTTCTTATCAACCAATTGCTCAGATGATGATGTGAACAACTTTTTCCCCAACTCAGCTGGAGTTTTCTCGAAGGTTTGCTCTACGACAGAGGATTTTCTGAAAGTTGTTACAGTTTTTATTGCCGTGAAAATGTGCATGTGAAAATGTGCAAAAAGCAAAATCTAAATACTTTCCCTGGTCTCTCTTCAACGCGTCTCTCATTTTCCCAGTCCCTCTACGTCACGTAAAAAAATCATTCTCGTTACTTTTGATGCAAACCATGTGCATGAAAGGAATTCTTTTACAGCATCAAAAATACAAAGTTTTTTGTTATCAGTCTGTCCTTGAATTTTTCAATTTTTCTTCCTTTTCGTCCATTTTGGTGAAAAACACCTAAATGAATAAAAAAAGAAAAATATATAATCAAAATATATGGTTATTATAATAAAAGGTTTTTAAAAGCTAATTATTATTATTTTTTAAGTATTTTTTTATTTAAAGCTAGGTATATTTTACAATCCTAATAAAAATTATATTAAATTGTATTTCTGTATTATTTAAATATTATGCATTAGAGTGTTACACAATGCTATTATTACATTAAAAGATTTCTAAAAGTAATTATCATTATAAAATACAATACTTTTTTGATTATTTTCATCTTTAATTATCATGCTTTTTAAGACTGTTGTTTTCTTTTCTTCTTTTAAAATTATGTCCAAATGATGAAAGAACGTTTCAGAAAATTTCGACATTCCTTGTTTATGGCTTGAAGAAATTCTTTTAGGTAACTTGGAGATATTCATCTTCTTCACTGGTTTCTTGTGTTTTACTCTCGTTGAAATATTCTTATAAGGGCCAATAGAGATATCTTTTAACTTTCAATATATTGTTTGAAAAACTTATAAATTATTTTCCACAAGCTTTTCATTCGAATGCTATATAATTTTGATTTCACTTCTAAAAAAAGGTATCATGTGATGTAATCCAATAAATTTTTTAAATTATTTAAGAAGTTTATGAGGATTTGACCCTCTCTTAATCTATATTTCTGTTTTTGAGCTGAAAATTTTATTTTATCATCTAAATGCATTTGGTTTTTGCATAAATTATACTCTATTATATAAGTGTTCTTGAACGCAACCTAAGCTACACGAGGATGATTCAAAATTCTTTCGATAGAGAATGTATTCCAAGGAACCTTGAAAAAAAGATAATTGCATTACACGTCGATAGTCCAATCATTTTCTTTAATTTTTATTTCGAAAAAAGATTCTTTTTTTTATGCCAGAGAGAGTTTAACTTCCTGTAACAAATACGAATATTTTTCTTTGACTAGTACCTTGCCTTTTGTACTGGGCTCTTTTCAATTCCTTAAAATTTGGTCTCAGACTTTTGAATGATGAATCCGTATTTCGACATATCAATACCTAAAATTTTCTTATAAAAATGTGACTTCTCTAAATGTTTATTTCATTGGTTCTGTTTTTTTTTTTTTAATCTTGCACGTTTCACTTTTTCTAGTCTCTTAATCATTTATCACAAATTATAATGATAGACAAAGTAATATTTTTTTTCCCACTAGCAATGCGAGAAAACTCACGAAATCATTTAATAGTCTTTCATTTTAAACTTCCTCTATAAACCCAAGCGTTTAAAAGTCATTATTTATTAGCAATAAACTTATCAAAATATTTATTTTAAGCATCTGTTATACGAGCCTAGATGCTGCTGGTAAATTCAGTTCTTGAAAAACTGACAAATTCCTTTATAATATTGAATTATGATATTGAATATTATTATGATGAATATTCATGCGATCTAGGTAGAATTGTTATTGAATTTGATATCGCACATTGCATCTTTAATGAATATGAATACTGGGAATGTTTTGAAACCAGTAAATGTCGGTAACTGTATGATGCTCTCTTTATAGATATGTGACTAGCGGACTAAACCTGTTTTTTGTACCGACGTGAATATTCAAATGTATCAATTCTGAGTAAATAAAAATCGTCTTCCTTTCAAAGAGTAAGCAAAAGAAACAACTCATGAGTTTTTTTTCACAAGTATTATACAGTTACAATTTGAATTTGTAGTTTCTTGTTCCCTTTTTTAATAGAAAACAATTCTTTTGCTTTAAAATCAGCGTCTTATTTTATTGTTGTTTTTCATATTTCAAAGATTTGTTTGAACTTGTGGCAAAAGTAAGTCATTGTCAACCCCTTTCAAGGTTTGAAAAGATTATTAAATGCATATTTTTCACTTTTCCATGACTAGATCACGGGATAGAGTAAATCAGTTTACAGAGAACTTGTAGATTTATTAGCAGCCTTCGATACAAATGTTGATTTTAAAAAGTGAACGAAGAGTGGTGAGGAGAAAACAGGAGAACGAGCTGAGTGTGTGGTACAATCAGAAATCTCACTCCGATCCATCATCTCTGTATTCTCAGTACAAAACCTTAATTGACGCCGCAAAAAAAATATTCACCTTCTTTTATTGTATTCATATGTGTTCAGTCTCTTTATTTAAACCTATAAAAAGAATGACATTCAGACTATTCATTTAGTTTATGACATTTAGTTAAATAAATCTTAATTTTTTGGTTATTATACAAATTATCTGCACGGAATACAAAACATTGAGGTAACTTACAGAGTTTTTCTGGAAAATAATGGTTAATTTATAAACTTTTACCCCTTAAGTGCCACCGGCCTTATATATAAGTCTCACTCAACCAGTGCATTAAATATCCGGACGTACATATACGTCTTCCCGAAATGCGATCCTTTTCTTCGCACTGCTATTAGTAAAATTATTTCCAAAGATTTACAATGCAACAAAATGACCTTGACAGTATTTGCAAAAGATTTACTTATTTAAAAAAAATGTTTATTTAAGTGGCCCCCGCCCCCCCAATACACAACATACGCGCGCCTATATGAAAAATGGTGACATTGGGGAGTAAATCGCATAACTTTTAATCGGAAGTTAACAGTGGCGCAAAGGAGAACACCTGGGCCTTCCTTCAAAGTCATGTTTTAGGCCCCAAGTTGGATTTTACAAAGGGTAGGCATTTGGTGGCAGTCAGGCTCCGGGTCCCTAGAACCCTGCCCTCCCATGAAACGGTGGTTGAGAGGGTGTGCGTTACGCCACTGGAAGTTAATAGGTTAAGCGTACACTTAAGCATTTCAGGAGTCATTTGGTGATTGATAAGAAAAATCCTATATTTTATATTAAATGAGTTAATAATTATAATTTTGTACTAAGTTCTGCACTGAACTTACCTTTTCTTCGAAGAGAATCATAAATTCGCATAAATCATTCATATGTCCGGAAGTAGGATTCATTTTAATGAAGTCTTAAGGATTTGTTTCAGTTGCTGCGATTTAGTTTGAAATTGTTTTTTCTATTTGGAACTTGTTGTACTTAGAAGTATGGAGTATTCAGGGAATTAAGAGGTTTTGGATAAAATATAGAGATGATAGGTAAATGTTAACACTTGGTAGTACACACTAATACAGGCAATTTTCATCAAAGGATGCGTAGTGTAAAATGAAACTCTCAAACTCGCAAGATCGTTACGAAGGAGTCGCTTTGCATCATCCATGCAAATGCAAGCTGGAAAAGAAGAAATCACTTGCAAGTATGTGTCAATATAAATAAACGATAGCAACGTAAGTAAAGTTATACTAGCGTGCAACCGTTATCTTCTGAATATGGTAAAGCAGACATGCATTCTCTTTATACACTTGAACTTTTCCCCCACAAACACTGTCTCCATTGGGAAATATTTACGAGCTTGTTTTAGCAGCTGAGCAAAATAATAATATTCTTCATTGCTTCCCGATGTTAGGCGGGTCGTACAAGGACTGCCATAGTTACAAGTGATGAATGAAGCGATATTGGAAAGGGCGACAGACAATCCATTTATTGGACTTAGACTCTATGTGCTACAATCCACGGTATGGTAGATGCTAAAGGTAGAGAGGGTGTGCTGGATCTATTCAAACACAGAAAAATATTCTCGAAGACCTCATCTGCTGGCTCTTACAGAATATTCTGCGTAAACAGCTCTTTTCTCTGATAATTCCATTTTTGCTTGAGATAGCGCATTCCATTAGACATGTCTAGACATTTGTAAATCTCACGTGGAGCAGCAATAATTCGCCATCAACTTTTGGAATAATCAGCAGTCACCTAATAGGATTATCTTCTTCAGGAACCCCTGGATGAAAACATGTACTGGGCGTTTCTTGTTAGTGGATACTCCAGAATACCTTCGGAGCTGGAGGATATTATCCAGTAAGTCCACCAGATCTGTCGTGTCTATGATTTGTGAGAGACTTGATTGTCAGGAGCATGTGATCGCTATGCTTTCAACTGCTGCTGCAACATAGGGGCGCTATGCACATTAAATATTCTTGAGTTTGTTCTCCAATTTTTCTTCTCCTCTGTTCTTTGGGTTATTACTCTTTCGTGTAACTATTGTAAATATTTATTATAAAGGCTTTTTAAACAATTACTTTCTTCTAGAGTCTTATCCTCGTATTCTAGGTTATATTATGTTGCAACCCGTAGCGCGTTTACATTTCATTTTAGACTAAGCATCATTTGATGAAAATTGTGTGCTTTTATGTGTAATACCATCACTAAAATTTTCTCCAAATATTCTGAATCAAGATATATATTTCAGCTTTTTCCTGTATATATATAACTTTGTTCCTTAAAGATGAATTCCTCATTCAAAATGTCTGAGATTAAGTTAATGTAAGTTTCCTTGGAGGTCACATCCGCGCGAAACGCATAGTATTTGCTCGTTCAGAAAATAAACTCATCATCCATTGCTATTATTCACCATGCACATTTATTTCTTGAAAAGGGATTAATTTTATTTATTAAAAGAAAGGCTCCAGGTAGCGTGTGCCACTCGTTCCTGTTACTTGTTGATTTAATTTTTCTGGATCACTTCACTCTAAACCCAAAATCACCGAGCGCTGTAGGTGCATGGAATTAATAAATTAAAATTCCTTCGATTTAGGAATAATCATGAACTTTAATTTTTTTCATCATCAAACTCTTTATGGAATTTCTTTTTGTTGCCATTTTTTTTTTAAAGTTTGTTTTTCCACGCATGTCCAACTACGCAATTTTTTAGAATGTTCAATCGCACACAGGTGATCCTGCAACAGAAACATTTATTTTACTTTCTTGTTTACTGTTTAAATAAAAACATGTATTACAGTCTAATATTAACAGATTATTCACATGAAATGTATTTTACTCTCTTGTTTACTGTTTAAATAAAAAAAAACACGTTTTACAGTCTTATTATTAAGACGTCCTGCACATGAATTTTAGAAAAATTATCGATTTTCACTTTTTTTATATTTTCTAAAAGTTTAAACATTTATATTTAAAGTGATATATGATATAAGGAAATACGATAATTAGAAGTATTTTTATTTATTTTTTAAATAAAGCTACTTGGAGCGCATCAATTGAGCTCTACTAAGAGCACCATTGTTTCCCTTTGCATAAGTTTTTGATGAGCACGAATCCATATGATATTCAAGTAGAAATATTAGAGAGTATTGGGCTTATCCCCAAAAGGGTATGCGTACACGTCTTTTGGATCTTAAAAGTGAAACAGAGAAATTAAAGTTAAGTGATGGGAAAAGCCTCAGTGGGCGTAACTGACTCACCGACATTTTAATATAAAAAGTTTAAAGATATTATTGTATGGCTATTAGAAATAATATCAATGATCTTTGCAACATGAAAACTTCTGTTTATTTTCATCTTCTGTCATCAAATGAGAGCCCTCAACATGAACCGCGGGTATAAATGCCTAGTGCAAGTTTCAAAAGACAGAAGCAGAATGTAACAAAAGACAATATGATTACAAACACATACACACATGCTACATACAATAATGAAATAAATGAAGCCAAGTTTTAGATATCTAAGTGATCCTGTGTCATTAATAAAATGTGTTTACATGGAGAGACTCAGAACCTAAACGAGTCGGTTAATAGCACCATATGGTCAGTGATTCCAAGATCTGCATTTGCGCAATTAAAAACTCTAAAATATTAGGGGTAAATACGGCTTTTTCACAGTTTTATACGAGTCGTGTAGCAAGATAAATGATCTTAAAACATTCTGATACTGAATCAAGTAATAACTGTGTGCCATGCTTCTAAAAATTAGATGCACCTAGGATTAGTGTAGCCCACCGAAAGCATATTGAGATCCCAAAAAAAGGCAGAATTGTTGAAAATTAGAAGAATCTCTCTCTATCTCTCATCTTTTGTATGAGCAGATAGTTAAAAAAAGGCTTTGTATGTTTATGGAAAGTACTAAAAAGAGTAAATGATCAAAAAATTCCAAATTTTTACTTTAAAGCCGATTTTCTCAAAATGTAATATTTTTCACTTTATGTATCTTTTTCTCTAAAACTACTTATCATATAATCCACAAATTTTCAGCGAGGAAACTTTTTATATGTTTACACATTTTAACGGTGGGAATTAGATACATCTAGCAAACTGTTTTAGATATAACTTTCTTAAACTAAATTTTAGGGGAAAATATTGGACAAATTTTAAAAAAATCATAATTAATTTAATTTTTAACAAAAAAACAAAATTCCTGCTTAAAGTATTATTGATAGTACACATAATCTACAGTAAAAGTTTTATTGATAAGAAATTAGTAGTTTCTGAGAAAAAGGTACATAAACTTACGCAATTTAACATGGGCTCCAATGGATGTGCCGGGCCCCCTTAACAGAATATTCACATGAAACTCTGCGTGAGAAAAGAAAACTTATCTTTACTTGAATGCAGAGTTGGAACTCCTATGTATTGAATGTAACCATTGATGAATTTTAAAATTTAAGTTAGGGGAATTTTTTTTCATTGATTATTTTCAGACATGTTCCGCGTCTGATGTACTTTACCCCTCTCAAAATTATACTTAGGTTACACGTTTCAAAACATCAAAACAGTACTTTTAAGTGTATTGAAGCAAAAATTTTGGTTAAACGTATGGTAAAAAATAAATATTAGTGCTCCGTCACAATTTCATTTCCTCAAACTCGAACACTTAATCCGATTTGTTTTCTTGCAGACTTCTCAACAAATCTTCGTGTTACATTCTTTTTTATTTAACGTCAAAACATGAATCTGTAATGCGAAGACCCTTCAGACAAAGTAGGTTGATTTAGTGTGTCAACATGAATTATTTCGTCTTGCATAATGGTACCTTAAGTATTTAAATCCTTAAGTAATTTTTTATTGAGAGTGTTTTGTCATTTACGGTCTAACAAGTCGGTATCTCCCAACTCTCAAGAAGTAGAAGAAGGAATTTTCCAATTCGGCAGGGTCTTTTTGCAATCCATTCAGTAGACAAGACTCACGGTAGTAACAAAATACTTCCGTTGGAGGAGTGTACAATGGTTTTAAATCTACAATTTGAACATGTTCTATCATATATAATAATTGTCGTAATTATTTGATCATTTTTCGAATGAACTTTGGCTTAGAGGTTTCTAAACAATTTGTTAAACTATGTCATCAGTCGCTGTACTCAGCAGGAAATTATTTATTCATTGGAGAAAAATTTAGATATAAAAAAAGAGGAATCATATCATCAGAAAATATTTTTCTACAAATTATAATCTCAAAATTAATAAATAAAATTCTGTCATATTTAAAAATTTAAGCCAGTAAAAATTTCTTATTTTTCTGTAGCTAATCAACAGTCTTTCAAGATATTTTCCTTTCCATTCTCTTTTGAAACGAAGTCATTTCTACATTGTTTTTAGTAAAAACAAACCAAAGCACATTGCCCTAAATCAAGGGTAACTTAAAATACGACCCCATGCTACTTACTTCCAATTTGAATCTGATCGAAAAATCCCGCTCCTTTCTTCATTTCCTTGTGCTTCTCAGTTACACTCTGACAATCGTTGGGGGAAGATTTTGTGTTAGTCCGATGTATCCGATTATCTGAAGAATCTGAAATTCAAATATACTGAATGTAGTTTTTAACACAAACCTGAATATTAACGATATGCTTATAAATGTCTACATCAGTAAATCAAGGTTACCTATATTTCGATAATGCACTCATATTTCTCACGCACCTTAAATAACTGTTATAACGGGCCACATATTTTTTTAAAAATTTTTTGATTTATTCTCACAGAGCACATTTTCTGAGCTCTGATTTCTTCACCGCCTTAACATTTCTCAATGGGTGAGCTTTATTGCTTTTTGAGTTCCACTGATTCAGCGCTCCGAAATCCGTTGGTTATTCTCAGATGATCCTGAAAGACATCGACGTTCATTGTAACAATATGGTACTTGTTGGATCACAGGCGATAGGAGCAATCCATTTATATGAAACTGTGTTTCAAGAAAGCTTACTGAAAGGTCAATTGAACTCAGAGTGGAAATTTGTTAAGTGTTTGTCTGACATCGTTTTCTTGCTAGATGTTTTATTGTAAATTATCCACAATTTGAAGAAAGCTTTAAGTCTTTCAATTCTCATTTTTTAAAAAAAAAATTATATGGTTAATATTTTTAATGTAACGTCTATCTATACTATTGCAGGATATTTGAAAATATTATCCTACAGAATTCCATATATCCATTTTATATTTTTAAATATTACGCTGCGTATAGAGGCTCTTTCCCCATTGTTATTTTGTGCTTTCATTAACATCCGCCACATAAATTAACGATATTTTTACGATGATACCTCTTCCATTATTCCAAATACTTCTTCAGTCGTTCAAATCAACAAATATTTTTTTACTTTCGAAAACCCCTCTATTGAACAATGCAGTTTTAGTTCGAAATCATTTATCTTTATTTTAACATTTAACAGTGAATTGTTTTTAATAAGTTTTCTCTTCTAAAGTATGTCACTTTTAAAATCAAAATGGTAACGACAACTTTTTTCCATTGAAGTCACTGGGATTAATCAGCAAAAAATAAACTCAAATTCCTTTATTATTTAAAAAATAAAATAGTCACGTAATTTTTTACAAAAGTTTTTTCACTGAATGAAACGTACCTCTATTTCGATAGCACAATTAGACTATTTACTCGTCATGGACAACTCTTATCAAGTTTCACATAGTTTCCATTAAAACCCTTTTACCCACGTGAGCATCTTTACTGAGTTCTCATACTTTCAAAATTTTTCTCAACATTTCAAATTTTCATCATTTCAAATTAACGGAGAACCTTTCCTCAGCCCTATATTTCTTCACCGCCTTAACATTTCTCAATATATGATCCTTGTTACTCTTGTGTTCCACTCATTCGGTGTACAGAAATACGTTGAGTGTTCTTAGATGACCCTGAAAGATATCAATATTTATTGAAATAATATGATACTTGTTGTTGGATCAGATTAAATATGAACAATCCATTTATATAAAACTGTGTATCCAGAAAACTTACTTTAATGTCGGTTGAAATCTACAAATGTTGCTCAGAGTAGAAATTTGTTAAGTTTCTGGCTGACATCATTTCCTTACTAGATGTTTTATTTTAAATTATCCTCCTTTTTTAGAATGCTTTGAGTCTTTTCAATTAGAAAGCTCTTTTCAGAAACACTTGCTTGTGGGTCCTTTTTTCCCAGATGAAATGTTTTTAACTTTCTTCTAGTCATCTAAAACTTTAGATAAAGAATGAGATCTCTTGTCAGTTTCATACTTAGAGATAAATTGAAATATTTTTCAATTTTTAAGAAGCAATGTTTTTTCTCCACCATAATCTTACTGTTTTAAGTTTTTCGAAGAATATAAAGTTTTTTTTTTTTAATTCCACTCCAGATTTTTTTTCATGAACTGGTCTCTTACAAAATTCGTCTTATATTCTTTTTTTTATTTTTTTATCTATCCCTTAAGGAATAAATGTCTAGTTGCAAACATCAAATTTTTTTCTTTAATAGTTGCATTACATAAACTTTGTGTAAAATTATATGTTTTTATATTAGTAAATTATTCATTTCTTATGAATATTTTTTCTTAATCTCCCTTTAAAAAATGTTTTCTCTTATGCTGTTTTTAATAGTTTCTTCTAGATTAGTTCATAAAGTTTTTTTATCCACTCTTGTTACGTCTTGTTCTAAATTTTTATTCTATTTGACATTCTAGTAACATTTCAATGAGAGTTTTGGCATTTTCCCCCTATCTTTCACTATTTCTGATTCAGTACAAAGGAATAAACATTTCTATTCTAATTTCCAACAATTTTCTTTCATTCAGAATTTCGGTTGAAATGTTCTTTATTTATGCACTACAAGTGTGTATGTGCGATAATTTTTTTTTTAATAAATAGAATTCTCTTGAATTCCAAAAAGACATTCTGAATAAAATCTCCCTTTAGTAGTTGCTTCCGTTAACGTAATAATTATTAGCAGTGAAATATTTTCTATCAGTTTCCACTTCTAGACTATGCGTAATTACGAAATCAAAATGGGAATGACCCATGTTTAGTTTATTATTTAAAATATATAAAATAGTCAAGTAATTTTTTACAAAACTTTTTTCACTCAATGAAACTTGCCTCTATTTTGATAGCACAATCAGATTTTACACTCGTCATGGATAACTGTTATCAAGTTTCACATAGTTTCCGTTACATTCTTTTTTATCCAGGAGAGCATCTTTACTTGAATTCTGATTTTTTCACCATCTCCAAATTTATCCATGTATCCACTTTACCACGCATCAAGTGTTGAGGTTTTTGTAGGATCTGTTGTAGAATGTTGTTTTAATCTAATTCAGCTTACAGAATGCTCTCTCAAATAACCCTGAAAAAGAACGACATGCATTATTTAGATTGCTGTATCAAAAAGCGTATGAACAAGCATTCATGTAAAACTCAAAATTTTTTTAAAAAAAGGAACTTACCTCGAATTTTACTTGTAGCAAAGATTCGATAAACCTTTGACCGGCTTCTTCATTCACGTTTTGACAAGTATACAGCATTAAAACTAAGAAGAGAATTTTAGAACAGTTTCGTTCTTGTTTTCAATTAACAAATGTCTAAATGTTCCAGCAGTAATCCAATTTTAGATGGTAAATAAAATTCCCTGTCCAAATCATTTCGTCTTTTGTAACTGAATTTCAATGTATGTATAGATTTTATACCACCGTTTGGAAAGCTATGAAATGCCTCCACCAACATTCTCTCATTTTTTTCCGTGTTGTACATAAATCCTTAGTTTTTTTTCAGAAAACTTTTATATTGAATGTTTTTCTTTTATTTCTATTTTATTATCATTTTTTTTTAACAATTTCCTTCCGAAAGATATGGTTTTCTTTTTTCTGTTTCAGTACCATTTTTAATCTTTTTTAGAGTTCTAGTTATTTCTTTTTTCCTTTCATTGACATATTTTTTTTTCTTTTTACCATACTCATATATGTTTGCGCAGTTTGAAACTTCCTACTAATATCTTAAATCAATTTATATCCCTTATTTCATTGATTTCAGTTTCTTATATCACTTGCTGTTATATTATTGTCCAAATTTTTGCCCAGCCGTAACAAAACACTTGCTTTCCACATTGTAATAAATTCCTTAGTGATCAGATTTATTTAACGTTGTTTACCGTTTTGCAAATTTACAGAAGAGTCTCAGGTTTTCTTTACTACGTTGGATAATTTGCAAATCATCTTCAGCCAATTGTTTCATTTCTTTCTTTACCAAGACGCAGTTTTGTACAGTAATAAATTGAAAGATTTTCTAATTTATGTCAAGTATTAGAATACCTTTAAGGGAGAGTTTTAAAATGGATATATTTGAGAGTTCCATCGGTAAATTGCTTCTGTCCACTTGAAATGCATAAATAAAATTGTATTCTATTCATTATTCTTCTTGTATTCTTTCAAATCCAAATTTTGGTTTCTTTATTCTCGTTATCCAAACTTAATTTTGAGAATTTCTACTTATCTTGGTTCATGAGTTTGTGGCACAGAAATTGTCTTTAGAAAGTTGGAAACAAAATATCATTTCTATTTTTTATCTGCAGCAAATTTTTTTATCAGAAAGTATGATTGAGAGGAGGGTTCTCACATGTTTTCATTGCCGGGTTATTTTAAATGAAAAAATATTCAATATATACCTTCATGGCTCCAGTTCCGTAAAGACCATGAAGGTAAATGTCCCCAGGCCCACCGGATCTAGCTCAGAAAAATGGCAAGGCTCTAACAGGTGTTGAATGTTAGGCCTCATCCTGAGATGATCGAATGAGACGGACAGATGGAAAGGTTTGGAACTAAACACCTTTTCCATCTTGGACGTTTGGCAGTCCGGGTCCGTCTCGTGGGGACAGCACAGTAGCTCCCATAGAGTGCGAAAAAGTCGCCGTCGGCTCTTGGAGACACGAGACCAGGTGCCCTTGAGCCTCTCTATGGGAGCGCTGGAAAGGGCGGAGAGGATGGCGGCGATATGGATGAAATGTGAAAGGATGCGTGCCCTAAGCTTTGGGCAGGACTGTGCCACGATGGTACGCACAGTCCATTCCGACAGGTATTTAAAAGTCACGCTGTCGGGCGACTGTTCGGCCTCAGGGAGAGATAACCCGAGCTCCAAAATGTCGCTGCACCCGAAGGCCGCTGCATCCAAGAGCGTCAATTGCTCAGCGTAAACCGTCGCCTTCACGTCAGTAAAAAAAGCGGTGGTGGGCACCCTGACGTGAGGCACGGGAACGAGTGCGCGTTTCAACCAATACCATGCTTTGAGAGCCATGGTATCGCACATTATATGGTTGGTTTTCTCAAAACAAGCAAGATGTTATAAAGAGATCTTTCCTAGTTCTGAAAAGAGCTTGTATAAGAAGCTTGAAGCTGTATCAATATAAAATAGAAAGTGATGTTATAAAATTCTCTCGTTTAAACGAAATTATAATAAACTAGAAGTTAAAGAACGCTTTTGATGCTTACAGTAAGACAACAAAATATACAAATAGGAAGATGAAACTTTTCAACAATTGCACTTGAACATTCTTTTTACCTCCATTGTTGATTCATTAACAAATAAATGTAAGGTATCCTTTGTTGAAAATTGACTGTTCTTCTCTTAAATTTCTACAGATAGTTCTGTTACTGTAACAATACTTTTATTTGCCATTGTTTAATTTTTTTTTCAAATTTTAAGTCCTCAGAGAATTTAATATATATAACAAGAAAGAAATATTTTAGACATTCCAGTTGAAGCTGATTTTACCCAGATGAATCCGTTTTCAATAAGATTAAAATATTTTTCTGTACACTGTGGGGATTTCTAAGCCTATTAATAAAATTCAAACATAATGAAATATTTTTTTGAATGAAAGCATCTTAAAGTGTAAAAATGGTTTTAAAATTAATCTGTAACTGGCTTAATTCTACGAAAAGTAGCTGAAAAACTTAAATTCCTTTTTTTTTTTGAGAAATATTGTTATGTTCATTCAAATCTTTAGGATTTATCGCACTTTGAATTTTTCCAATAAGTAGGTGGAATACTAAATCCCTCGCAAGAAAAACATTTCATTTATTGACATGTAAAATAGTGGTAAACATGATTAAAAAAAAGAGCATTTTAAACAGTGACAGTTTTGCAAATTGTTTTTTATTAGTGTTAAAATGTGAAATAGTTTCGATTTCTTGATTATTCGTACTTCTCGTTTGAAATTTTTCTCAACAAAGAAGAGTTTCAGACTCGAACTAATGGAAACAGAGATAGAAACAGAAAACCTACCAAACATTACGAAATTGGTAAATAAGTAATAGAGAAGTTGATAGTTGATTTACTTCGTAGCATGTGCGCTAATGGATGTTTAAAAGTATCTACCTAATTCCCAATAAAATAAAAGTTCAGTCTACTTAGATTGTGAATAACATTAAAATTCAATTTTAAATCTCCTTCCTATTTATTAGATCTTCATTATCAAGATGTTTAAGGGAACATGGTACGATTTATGCAAAAATTTTGAATTTAAAGATTTTTTGGTTGCTTCATATGTGTGTATACAGTGTAAAATAGATCTTGTGCCCAAAATTTCATAAAAGAAGCTAGCCATTTAATTTTTTAAGGAAAAAACTTATAGTTTGTGGTGATTTTAAAACACTACTCCTCCTACAAAAATTTACATACATGCATGAAATTTGATTTACAAGTAGGTCAACCTATGTATAACAAAAGTTGTTTTTGGTTTTGCGATAACATGATTGGTATTCGTACAATACTTCTTTTTATGAATGCTTACTGAAAATTCCTCAAACAATGTAGAAATTCTGAGTTCAATTATTTTTAAAAAAATAAGTATTGCTTTGAGAAAAATGCATACCAACTTTTATTACATGTACTATTAGCAATAGGTAAGAAAAATTCTAAGCATTAAGCACAATAGAAAAAAAGCCTTAGTATTTTAAATGAAGACAAACTAGTTATTTTATCTTTCTCAGATAATTAAATTTAAAGTTTTGATTTTTGCCATAGGGATGTGAATAAAAACGGACGTAAAAGCTATCATAATTATGCGTTTCTTAAGTTTAGAGCTTTCAAATTTTATGAGGCTATATATAAAAGTATATTACAAATAATTTAGGTTTAAAAAATTAGATTTGATTCTCTGTGGGGTTAAGATTTCTGTTTAATAAGATATTTAACTCCTCCAAGTCAACAAAATGATAAAGAACAGAAGACAGAAATTTAAAACCATCACAATATTGTCTATAAAAGAAGGAAAGGAAAAACTAACAAACAAAAAAGACTCTTTTTATAGTAAAATTTTTTAAAAGTAGAACTCCATTTTTTACATTTTTAAAACAGACATTTCAAATGGATTACTTAAGGCTATTTTCTTTTTCATTTGAGTTATAAATTTCTTTTAGAAACCGCAAAATATTTAAATATTAAAAAAATAATAACGCACGTATTTACTCGAATCTAAGCCGCCGTCGATTCTAAACAGTACCCTAATTCTCTACACGTTTTTGTGAAAAAAAAAGAATTGCAAAAGGCTTATCAATATATTATATTAAAGAAATTTTTAAACATTTTTTCAATGTGAAATAATAAAAAATTAATAATTAATTTATTTTACCAGTATTAAAATCTTTCGGATACATACATGAGCCTATAATTACTCTAACCATCAAAATCATGTTTCGAAAATGATTCGTCTCTTCCAGTGTCACTGCTGACTTCAGAATGGGTGCCAGTGTCACCATCTTCCTACACGATGTCGTCTTCCGTGACGTTCAAAGCATTTGTTATGCTACATTTATAGAATAATGTAAACGAAACCTTAAAAACTTTTGAACCTTTACAAGCAAAAGTTATATCATTTTGCTTGAAAATTATATCATCTCAGCCTTGCATCCCTTCAGTGGGTCGATAAATGAGTATCAAGCTTGTGAACTAAGCACTGGGGGTTTTCGCGTCAGACTGTCCACCTACCGGAATATCTGCTCCTGCACCTCAGTGTTCAGTGCCACGAAAACTGAGATGGCAACAGGAGGCCTTGACCCTCCATGGGCTGATGCTTCATTGAGTTCAGTCATAGGGATTTCAATACGAACCAAGAGTGACCTATTATCGTAAGCGAAGACCTCCAAAACCATAATTCTGAATTCTTGTGCCATAAAGTGTTCTAAATGTGCAGCAGTATTAGATCAGTCAACATGCTAGGCCCTCTCGGTCGTACACGATAACTATCACGAGACTCAGGCTGAACATTAGACAGAAACGTTAATCATTTGAGAATACAACATCGTGTCATTTTGTCATACACGTTGATCATACTCGGCACCATTGCAAATGGACTCGTCTTGCTGTGGCGTCAGTAAAAGTCTTCTTAACGGTCGCAATGAGTGCTCGTCATAAGTAGCGAATCTATTGCGTACTGGTTGTGTACGATGTGGGATCATCATGGTGTTCCTGAACAATTTGGAAAATGACAACAGAAGTGGCTGATGGAACTGACACCGTTTGTCGGTGGATACGTCAATCCAAATGTACTGACCTCACTCTGGCCGCACCTAAAAGTTGTAA